>JAIPRL010012004.1:0-12637 GCA_025469235.1 Pemphigus obesinymphae
CAAAATTTAATTCAAACAAACGAAAAAAAATATAAAAAATGACAAAAAATAACAGTAGGTATAAAATGTAATATGTGATAGCGAACTTTGAATTACTGAATATGTAATATTTTATATTATATTATATTATATAATATATTATTATATATTATATATTATATTATATAATATTTTATATTATTATATTTTATATTTCTAGTATGTATGAATATTTAAAATTGTATAATTCATCCTACTGTTATAACTGTATTCAACTTTAATTCTATGTTAAATTGCCCGGTCTGGGCGTTATCAAATAAATAAATATTATATCTGCATTTATATCCAATGATGTCATTTTTTCTTGATATGCACACAAGTATGATATTTTGATAATTTTATATGTATTGTATAAGCTTGTGATTCTAACGTATTTATAACGATTTAATAATTCTAACCTTATTTTTCCTCACAGTTTTATTGTCTGTATTCTATTCATTTCAAGAATTAATATTTAAATTTTTTTATGTATATTTATAATTCTTGTAAACATTGGTATTATTTTGTTTTTTAAACATTTCTTGAGAAAAAACGTATCTGTGCCGAAATATTTTTAAAAGTTTATTTAAATCTCTTTAAATTATAAAATTTAGGGTTATTATATAAATTAAAACCAAATTTCTGAAAAAATTCGTTTTATATCAAGTGTTTTGGAAACGACATTTACACCATGGTTGAAATATACTAGGTTATTGATAATAGCATCTGTTATTATCATAAAAATAAAATGGCAGCATTAGGGTAAAGTTTCTCATCATTATCACAGAATAACTATCAATTATATATAAAATCAATTAAAATAAATATAATATACAGTTTCAATGAATAAAATATTCGATTTATTCATTATATTTAATGAATAAAGTTATTTTACAATTATTAGTAATTTATAACTTATATTACATATATTACTTTATATTTTATCAGCCAATCAAAACATCACCCCCTTACGCTGACATTTTAATTTCTTCTATTGATAATACTATAGAGTGAAGGTACAACTGCAATAACCTAGTATATTTCAACCATGATTTACACCTTCGGTATTTTACAACGGCTGAATAATTCAGCGCGTACATTTTCCCATTAAAAATAGATATCATATTATATTGCCGTTATGTTATGTTATTATTCGTCTTTAACTACTAGTACATAGTTAAAATTTTTGACTTGGTTAGTAGGGATTATTCGTTTTGTTTTATATTTTTAGATTATATTTTCAAATTTATTTCATATTTTTAGAAATTGGAAATTTAGCACGCTAGGAGAATGGGCTTTCCTAGCTTGTTTAAATCTATATTTAAACATTCAAAAATATGAATATGTATGCAAAATGTTATTTTCAGTGGTTTTATTATGGTTTATACTAATGAATAATTTGTTACATTAAAAAAATATTTCCTAATAATATGTTCTAGTACCATTTTAATAGACTCTACAGGTTATAAAACACGAACATTTTCTACCCTCATGAAATAGAACACATATAATAAAAATATGTTTTTGGAAAAGAATTTGGACACATATGTCATATATCATTATTTATTACAACTTACTAATGCATCTGCGCGTAATACTCTCCTGGTCATAATATTATATCGAATTTCATTCTCCATTCTAGTATTTATTCTATCAATTTCTTCCAACATTTGGGCTACTTTGTTATTAACGGCTTGTATATACCTTAATCTTGAGTTCATCTGCAGGTAATATAAAATATATAATTAATCGATATAGGCTTAAAACAAAAAATTATTCTAAATCTATTTTCTATTATGATTGCATTTTAGTATAAACATTTAATAATTTAAAGATATTGTCTTATGCTATAAATAAGGCTAACAGATCCCTCAATAAAGTAAATATAAAATAATTTAAAATTATATAGCTGCAAATATAAATATATATATCAGTTTTCAAACATAAAACTAAATATTTCACAAATAATTTTTTGTTTAATAAATAAGTCCTGCGAAAATTTAAAAGGTACGCAGAAAGTTAAAATGTGCTAACTTTTAATAAACGCTTAGATTTTGTTTTATTTCAAATAATCTTAATTCTATTTTTTTTTTTGTTTAGTATTTCTTAAATATTAAATTATCTATCAAAGAAAAATGTAAAACACAATATCTAAGATAATTTTTTGTACCTTTCTGTTTTATTCAAACGTAATTGGAACAGTCATTTTTAGTGTTTCGATTCAACTGAATGATCAGATTTAGTTTATTGTTATATAATAGGCTCTCTAGTTGGATTTGATTCTTACAGGATATATGATATTAAATATATTAATAATTGATCCTATTATAGATTATTTATAATTGGCGATTACCGGATTGTGCTATTGATATGTTTATTACATGGTACATCGAACAGTAAGTGACTTCTATTTTATAACAAACTAGTTCTATTAAAAATAATTTATGAATTATTATTTTGTTTTTGATTTTATCCTATTTAAACTTTATGTAGAAATAATAAATTATTCTTAGAAAGTTGTATTACTAATTTGTTTTTCTCTTTCTTGTATTATGGATATTATTATTTACCTATTTTAATACATAAATTATTTATTTTTTAATAAATTTATAAGAAAAACCTATAAATTAAAAGATTAAAAACTATATTATAAAGAAAAAAAATATGAGTACTGCCTAATTCCTATACTATATATATTTTTTTAAGTTTAATAGTCCAACATAATATAATTAACAACTTATTATTTTAATATTTGAGAAAAAAATAAAACAAAGTTACAATTATACATAATATATGTATAGTATATCTATGTTACTATGTAAACAACATCAATAAGCTGTAATATAAAAAACAATTTAATTAACCTAATTGAAGGAAAGTCTGCCCTGCTAATACAAAATATTTATCTGTTGTTTTTATGTTAGAATCTTAAAAATGTTCAAAAAATTTTAAAATTACATATATGATATCGTCCTACGTTATCACTTACAACTGCAAAAACAGCATCATGAGTTATTGGCATTCCAATCTCCATATCTTGAACCATTCTATTAGTAATGTCAGACATAACTGATATACCAGATTGTTCTTGTATGAATGATGAATTCATTGGCTAGTAACATAAAATATATAATTAATAAATATTATATAAACTTTGAATGTAAATTTTTTTTTGTATTTTTATAATGTAGTTTTATGTTAAAAATGAGATTTTCATGTCTCACAATAATTGAAATAAAGTTTAATAATGATGTAGGTATTAAATCATACCAAATGAAATATAACCTTAAACTTTACTGAATAATTTCAAATATTTTATTTGGTTTTTATTAATTTATACCTCTTGTAATGAGTAAGTGACCATATTATTAATACGCAATTCATTGTGTATTCTAACATTCATAATATGATGATCATTCAACAGTTGAAGTCCAAATTGCCTCAATGCTTCAGCAGGTAATATTTGGGGCACTCTGTTTGGTTCCCTGATATCTTCCTGAAATTAACATAAAACATACAATTAATCAATATGTTCAAGTATAATATTAGCTTATTTATAGAAATTTTAATAATAATTAGATTTATAGGTTTAACATACAAAAAATAGAGGTTTTGGGTTTCTAAATAAAATGATATGCTTTTATAAACATCAGCATGTCTGTAAAAATTATTTTAGATTGTTAATAGAATTGTAGTTTAATTTTTATAATTATTTTTATACTGGCAATTTAGTACACTTGCAGAGTGGACTTGCCGAACTTATTATATCTTACAAAAAAATATTTCAGTTCAAATGTTGATTATCTTCTACAACATTATTTCAAAATAATACAATAGATTTATATCATACATGGCTAATTAAAAAATTAAATCCAAAAAAAGGTTAAAAGTGCATTCGGTCTAGAAAACACAAATTGAACACACAATTTCTAAATATAATTCATAATTGTATAGTGTTAATCCTCTAGTTAATAAGTAAATAAAAGTATTTATTCATTGACTAAGTTAGGTAGTATTTTACTAATAAACTTATTCTTATGTAAACTATAGACATAAAGTAGACTTCATATTTTTCCAAATTATATTGTTTTGTTGGGGATTAGTGCATTAAATCCTAGGCTTTGGATCTATATATATATATATTATATATGGATATATTATAGATTATGACATGACTATTCAAAAATAAATTATGGTACTTTAAAAGATTTCTTCAATTAATTAATATATTATGTACTATGAGTAATTTACTTTTATGATTCATGGTTATATGTTTATTATGATTTATAGGTATTTATTTAATAGTAGACAAAGTTGCCCTTGGGTAATATTAATTGTAACACTTTATAATCTTGCCAAACACACAATATTGTCTAAATGACCGTGTTAATTTATTTGTACTTGTACTTCATAGGTATAGTTTATGAGTAATAGCCTTATATTACTAAATATTATATTAGAATTAGATATTCTATATTTATTATTTGTCAATAAAATTGTATACATTTAGTATTTTTAATCATTATATTTTAACGTCAATAATTAGCAGAAGTTGAGTATTTATCTAATAAGTATAATAATAGTAATATCATATGTATAGCGCCATTACATTATATAAATAATAAATCATTTTATACAATTAATTTAATAATATATTAAAATATTAATTGGCAAAAAATGTGTATTGTAATATCTCATTAAGTAATGATCTCAACATAAATATTAAAATGATAATATATAATAAATACAAATGGCTTATCATTATAACATGTAATTTTGAAAATAGTTTATATTCGATGCCGATCCATAATACTTTGTGTAAATACCTAATTTAAATTATTGTTTCAGTAATTTTAAGAAAAGAAATTCAGTATAGGTAAATTACTACTTCATTAAGTATTAATAGATTAAACCTATATATATAGAACCAATATAAAATTAAAAAAACAACAATTCAATATTGCCTATCACCAGTTCACCAGTGTAATTTTAAAACAACACTTAAACTAAAAACATTCATATTTAAAATATTTCTATTAAAATATTGAATAAAATGAAAAAATTTAATTACACAAAAATATGATTTAATTTAATTTTTGTAGAATCGAATTTTATCATTTTATTAAAACAAAATCCATAAGTACTCAAATCATAAACAAAAAAAAATTAAATTGAAAATCTGGTACGATAAGTAACTATGGTATAGAAATGTATTTGTGCATTGGGAAAATATTTCTATTTGGCATGAGCTGATTACACTTTATCAACTGTTCATATACAGCTTGAAAATTAATTATATAACATATTATATACTTAATTTATTTTATGACTCATACCTATAAATAATTAATATAAAATTTTAAATCATTGTGTTTGTAAAACGATTCTGGTGAAACAAATTTATCAATGTAATTATCAATAAAATATACTGTGCTTTGTTTTTAAATTATAATTAATGTGTGTTATAGAAAGTACGTATTAGCATCCCATATTAATATAAACAGTTATTATATTTTATTTAAAAATATTTATGTCCAAAATTCATAGGTTGAAATTTATTTATTAATAGAGTTATTAAAAGTAATTATTTAATTTGATTATAAAAAAAGCTTCACAAAATGTATTTTTCAAAGGTTCCTATTTTTTTACCTTGCAAATTAGTTATATTGTCTATTAATAGTTGATACTTATATAAAAAACATTCATTGTTAACTCTGTTATACCCATATTCAAATTAAATATAAACTGTAGTTAGGTACTGGTTAAATTTTATATTTATAATTTTGTGCTGTATTTCAGTACTTTAGGTTGTGTATTATATCTACTTTTAAAAACCAACATAACATACCAATATACTTTATACTGCACCAACAAAGCGTATAAATTAAATTGCCTATATTGTATTATTTACCTTAATAAATATCCATTAGTTTAATGAAATGCAGTTACATAATTTAAATTTTTTTCTGGGGGGAGGGGTGGTCCCAAAATATTGAAAACCAATGATTTAAAGAGTCTTCCTATGTTTTAGTATTTTTAGTAGCAAAATTGCCTAACTGACAAACAAAGAATTGTTGTTAGTCTTTGAAAAAGTGTGGTGAATGTGGGGTTTGCGTAGTTTAAATAATACTTATTCAAAATATTGCTTTTGAATTTGGATTTTTTCGAAATTTCTAACCTAAATATGCACTTAATTTTTACATGTTTAGAATTTTTTTTGTAAAATATCTTGCATCACTTTATAAAAATGTCATCATTAAGCATGAATAAAAACAAGTAACAAAATAATTTATTAATATTACATATTTTGTTATTCATACATTTTTCTTAAACTTCTTAATAGTAGTATAATATCTTTCAATTTAAAATTTTATTTTGATAATAAATTATAAAAGTACCTACGAACCACAGTCGTGTATTAATAATATAGTCATTCGAATTTTGACTATCATATAACTACATACACATTTCTAAAATCACTTAAAATAGTAAATAATACATTAAATGGAAATTGAAATATTTGTTTAAAACATTTTCTATACAAAAATAAAAATATATAAATATATTTTAATTATTATTAAAAATTTTTTTAAGCTTAAGTAAAATACAGATTCCGTGAAATTTTTAAGTGTTTAGAACAAGTATTTTTTGATTTATGGAGAATTAAACATTAATTAATAAACCCGTATTTTTCTGATGCATTTTTAAAAAATTGACAAAAAAACTTTTAATCTGTGCCAAAAAATAGATACGCCTGAAAAAATTAGATCATGACGTCAAGTTTTCTAGTCAATAAATTGCTTACAGAAAAATATAAAACAAACATCATCGTAAAACCAAAAAATATTTTACACCGATAAAAACCTAAAATGTAGTTATTATATTAATTTTTCATTGCATTATTATCACTTTTTCCAGTAAAAAACACTTTATTATCACATTTTTTTATTTAAAATTTCTATCTATTAAAATTAGTTATAGATATGAAAGTTTTTAAATTCAATAATCATTGGTCCGCCAATAGATATAAGGCGTTGAATTTAATATAATATTAATATGGGTATCCAATGAAAAATGTCATTAATTTAAATTAACATTTGTATAATTCATATTTGTAATATAGTGTAGGTATTTCTTAGTGTATGTGTATATGGATAGATGTACCAACTATCTATATCTATATATTAATAATTGATGATGGGTTAGAACTAATTAATACAATAATTAAAGTAAATATATTGTTAATTATTCAACTTAGCTAATTTATTTGATGTACAGTAAATTAATCTGTAAGTAAATTATAATCAAGTTAATTGCTGTGCATTCTAAGTAAAGTTTAAAAAATAGATATTTATCTAAGAATCGCGTTTTATTAGGTGTCTACTAATAAAAATATAATATGTATCTTAAATTAATAAAAAAATTATACTGAAAAATGAACCTTATTACTTAAATAATTATTTAATAAATACATTTTTTTAATAATTGTCTCTTATTATATTAATATAAAAACAAAATTAGTTGAATGATTTATAAAAAATACATATTAAAAACCTCTGATAAAAAAAATACTTTTCGATTCACCGAATCAAGTGAACTTATATCATATCAATTTATATTACTTATATAAGTCGTGACTTTGAACTGAAACTAGTTGGGACATTTATTTTTTAATTTAATTAAATTTGATTTAAAAAATAGTAATTTGACACATTTTCTTTTTACATATTATTTTCTTAGTATATATTATATAAATTTTATTATATACATATTGTTATTTTTATAATATATATATTATATACATTTTAATTTTTAATTTGGTACATCTATGAAAAATTAGTATTATATAATACATCGGGTCACCACTCAAAATGCCGTAGATACTTTCGGGAGGGACATACATTTTTAGTTTATATAGTGATACTTGTGACGACTGTAATAAAAAAACCAAATACGTACGTTTGTCCACTTTAATAGTCGTCCCGAAAATAGACACATAACAATTGTTTTAATTAGTCACAAGTATTTATAAAGTATATATTTTTATTCTATTTAATATAAATAATTTATTTGGTTTGATTTTTTATTTAGTGATAGGTTAATTTATTCAATTATTTATAAGATTATTATGAAATATAGTATGAGGTAAGTCGTATTTTATTATTTATTTATTGTAAAATATAATATAATAATCTATTTAATTAAATACAAAGTATACAAATAGTTTTAATGTCTAAATTTAATTACCTATATCGAAATAAATATTCTTTTTTTCTCCTTCGTCTTCCCTCTTAAATATTTGGGGTCGACCACCCTAGTCCTACACATCTATTTAACCCTATCTCCCGCATCTCCTTCACTAATTTCTTAACCTTTCTCATAACACACGCCACCACATCCTCTACATATTTTTAGTTTTCTTCTCCCCTCTTTCCATCAACATATATTTAATTTATTAATCTTAATCTTAATGCTCTTGTTTCTTTCCTCCTCAATACACGACCAAGCCATCTTGATCTACTCTCTCTCATTTTGTCAATTAACGAAGCTACTCCTATACAATATCTTATATACTGATTCCATATTTTTTTCTCTCTAGTTACTCCTCACATCCACAATCCACCTTAACATTCTTATTTCTGCTACACTCATGCTCTGTTCTATCTCCCTATTGACTACGTGAAATTCTGTTCCGTACATCATTGGATGTCTCATCCCTGTTTTATAACATTTACCTTTCAAATTAATAGGTAATCTTTTGTTATACAAAATACTTGACGTTTCTCTTCCTTTTATCTATACACACTAAATTCTGTGTTTCATATCTTCTTTGAAGCCTCTACCTTTATAAACAACTGACCCTTATATTGTAATAAATAAAATATCGTTTTTAAATTGTACTATTTTTAGTTTGAACCATATTTAGTTTACTGGGCAACTTTTTTTCTTTTTTTTTCTTTTTTCTTTATTTTTTATCAATAGAACTTTTAATGCTGATTACGAGTCTGCAATAATATTGCTCCACTCTCACATAGTTTGGAAGTTATGGGATTTTGAAGTTCACATAAATTTACCCTTTTTTAACGCATAAGTCATGACTATGTATCTACGAATACTAATACATGTTCACACGTGATACCGTATGGCTTAAACGAAAAGTTTCCGGATTAATTGAACCAATAGTACACTAAAAGTTTCCGAGTGATTCAACCTATCAGGAAGTTCTTTATATTAATGAAAAGTTACACGGTGAGCATGTAATATCGCCTAAATATTATAGTTATGGTTGGTACATTGATATGAAGGAATTTTTTATTTACTAGAGTTTTTGTGTAAAATTATGTCAGTTGGTCACTGTTAAAAGTAATTGCTTTTTGGATTTAATTATATTTTGGCTGCATCTAGATACCGGTTCACTACCATATCGCGAATCGGAGAGTTTTAATAAAAAATATTCCCATAATTTTCATTGTTATGTAAAACTATGTTGAGTAGAAAATAGGCAAAAGAAGACCGGACAAATCTCATTTATCAAAAATTATTATAAAAAATACGAAAAACAAAAAAATTCGAAATTGGCGTCGGTGCGTAACTGCGTTTATATAAAATCGAACACCACATCGGGTAGTATTGTAGCAATTACACAATATAAATACGTTTTGGGTGTAACTGTAACACTATTGTAGGGTCGAATTTGAGAGCATTACCTGCTACGATATCCTTACGGTACATCTCTTCTTGGAAATTTCACATGTTTGGGAACAAAAAAAGAAGGGCCACGAAGGTTTAAGTCTACAGTCGCGTCGTCAGTAATAATAATAACAATATGTAGTGTGCGCCGCTCATATACAGTTTAACAAACGATCAATTTCAAATGAAGTAGGAGTGGGGAAAATGTTTTGCACATTCGTAATCAGGATTCAAATTACTATCGATTAAAAAAAAAGGTGCACGGTAAATTTGTAAAATAAAAATAAATTATAAAAATTGTTAAAATACCTACCCATATTTATTAAAACAACAGAATTTAAAAACATTTAAGATCATTTCGTACACGCGTAGAGATTTGTATATTTGCGGAAAGGAACATCTGTAAGTTTCCTTTATCATAATATTAAGTATAATAATATAATATAACTAAGACTATGATATATTAATATGGATAGATACAATGATATTAATGAAATTACCTGAACATTTAGAAATAAATGTAACTCCATTGTGGAATATAGTGGTAACTGGTAAATATATTTATAACTACAAGCAAATATTTTAAATTATAGTATTTGCTACAAGTTAAAACAGAATAAAATAACATTGTAAATTAAATAGGTGATTACGCTGGGCAGGTACCCATTAGTGAATCCAATAGGATATTGGGATTGTGGCAATCAGTTTCAGCCTTATATATCTTCCCGGGTTGTATCTCGAAGATTCTCTTCGTTGGCGCCACGTATATTTTCCCGTGCGTTTGATAGGGAATGTTCTCGATGCTTGGGAGGTCGAATATTCTAGAACATTCGACCGCCATAGGATTAATGAGTGATACCATACAGTATAATACCGAATATCAAATGAAAATGTTATGTCGTTTCTGCGCATTACAAACACAACGGGCATAACGATGGTGTAACATACAATGCATTTCATACTTATTGATAGTTGTATTCACAACCGTCGAAATAATATTATAATAATGCCCATATGTTATAAATAATAATATACGTAAAATATCATAGAATATTTTCATATTTAGTTTTAATACTTTAGGTCTAAATTTTAACTTAATCTGTGATAAAAATTTAATACAGTCTGCATAAAATATTTAAAAACGTTTTATCATTAAGGTAATTTTGTATATCACAAATATTTCTCACACTCATACAAACCATAAGTGATATAATTATAACCCCTTTAATTTATTATTGATAACCCTGAGTATAAATTTCAAGGACGGTATTAATCACTCGTTACAATAGTTTGTAGAAAAATACTAAGTTGTTTTATCATAAATATCGCTCCATACTATGGGTGATTAACATTTTGTATTTTCATGTTTCGAGAAATTCAGTGAATATTGGAAATCTATGGCTTTCATAAAAAAAATTTTCGGTAAACCATTTTGCAGCTGTAGTGGTAAATCGAGGAAATCAAAGGATTTGAAAGATAATTTCATATTGCTTCGGGTTATTTCGCATTTCGTACGTTTTTGTGAAAAATATATATTTTTGGAAATTTGTAAATAATACATAAAATTAGATAATAAACCTAAGTGTAATATCGATAGTATTATTGCATGGAATTACATTTTGTTACAAATTTTGTTATTTTTTTTTTTTAATAATTAATCACTTTCGAGTGAAATGACGAACAAGTAATTTTCTTAAATATTAAAGAATTTAAAAAGTACTTGTTTGAGGGAACTGTATATGGATATGTATTTTACGCGAACTAAACGTAACTTAATAATAGAAAGTACAACTAAATGAAAAAGTCACAAAACAAGAATAGTGTGAATCAAACTTTATAATCTATTTTTAATATATAGGTAGTATTCCAGGAAAATTTAGACACAACTTTGTTAAATAGCGGAAAGAAATGATAGAAAGCTGAATTTGGTATTAAATAAAAGATCCATAGTAACATACTAAAAGTCCCTTAAGATCAAATACCTCCTAGCTCTCCAAGAGCGCGCTTTGTGTCAATAATATCAGTATTTCTCTTTATTTTATGATTAGATGATAAATATTTATATTATAAATAATTAATTTTATAATAATAATTATATTTATATTATATTTGCAGAAGAGATAATTATCTATAATTATATATTACACCTAAAATATCTAAGTTATAAAAACTTTATGAGTTATGTTTTACAACATTTGTATTTGTCTCACAATTTTTATTTTTATTTTTTTTTTACGTATTACTATTAATGCACATAATTTTGAATTACCGTATTATAAATACATAATTTAAAAAAAATTACCATATAAATAATAATATGATTATATTATATTTAATAAAAATAAAAATATTATTAGTATAAAGACAGCCAATTTGTCAGTTTTAAAATTTCAGAATTGTCCTTACTTATTCTTGAACTTCATAGCTCATTATGTTTCTTTGAAAAAAACCGTACTTCAATCATAAAAGTTTAAGACTGACAAACTTCATTTACTGTACTCATATTCTTTGTCCATTTGATAAGTACACTGTCATTTATGCCTCGTCCGTGAGATTTAGGTACTCTTGAAGTGCATATATAAACACCACCGGTTGCTAAATCCAGTTTAATATATTATACTGTAACGGTCCCCGCTACATGTATGTGTACGTGTGTGTGTGTGTACGGACGTATATACGTAAAGTACCTACGTATGGACATATCCAGGTGCATGTATGTGTACGCACCTCCCTCTCCAAACATACATATTGTGAGGCTCTAGGGCCAATGCCAATTATGTAAATAAATTTAGTTCGCCGCGCATCTCGTAACTCGACAAGACTGTTAACCCGAACTCCGTGAGACTACGTTACCGTCCCTTTAGATGTAAGGTAATAATATTATAATATAATTATATAATACATATAAATAATAACTGGAATCAATATC
>JAIPRL010012005.1:0-12636 GCA_025469235.1 Pemphigus obesinymphae
AACGATCTCGTAGAGTATTTGTAAAACATTAGTAGTTATAGCGATTTAAAAAATAAAAAAAAAAAAACGAATTCTGTACATTCAATATTGTGCAATATAAATGATACGAAAGATATGATAATCAACGAAGGGTAAAAATCCTACAAAATCATATCTGAAATGATGTTCTTTCAACGTTTCATTATAGGTATTTTAAGTGTAAACCATTTTAAAATGTGTATTTGTTTGTTCTTCGTACACATATTTTTGAACAGATTTTTTGTGATTACATAACAATAAAAAGTGATACGACGAATACGGTTTACTTTTAAAATATATTTAAATAGTTTTTAATTATTAATTTTTAATTTTTCTTAAAATTTCTTAAAGATTATCTGAACCTTACCCCTGAAAAATGGAAAGTGTGACGTCCTCTTAACAAGTGTGTTAAATAGGATATTTTCATATACAGGAACGCGTTACTTTATTTTTTGAATTGGTAAATACATAAACGATAATTTATAAAAATAATTAACACAAATTAACTGAGTTACATTGACCTAAATGTTTTTAGTTAAAAGATAATAATAAATAATAATATTCATTAAGTTAAGTTAATTTACGTTAAAAATATTAAGAATATAATTTTCAAAAACTAGACTTATCATATAAGTTTTCACAATTTGTATACAAATATAGAGTGTAGTGATTATATAATATTATTTTTTATATACAATTATTATGTATTATATTTAGGAAGACACAGCATTTTTTTAATGTATAATGTATTTAATTATCCAAACCAAAGCTCTATTATTGAAATATAATATATGAAAGAATGTAATTCAACTCTAAATTACATTACCTCTCAACGTACAAGACTCTTTTGTACTGTTTACTTATATACTTATTTGACTATTTTCAAATAAATATTAAATTCATAAAATAATACTCAAACAGAGTCTGTGTACATTTAAAAAATCAGCGAGTAAGTAAAAACTAAAAAATGGTTATACTATGTGTATATTTTATTTTGGATCATGGTTTTACGTTGGAAAGTGGAAAATTGGTATAGGTATTGAACGTTTTTAAATTTTACAATTCAATTTTATTTAATATATATCGTATGCTAGCTTATAAAATGTTTCATATTAAGTATTAGCCGACATTTTACTGATCAAAAGCTGAAGTTTGTAAATTATATTACAGCTCGTCATTTAATAAACTCCTTTTAATACATTATATATTCATTAGCATGTAAATTAATATAAACGTATCAGATGAACTAATCAAATAGGTAGCAAGTAATTAAATTTATCCCTGTAAATTAAAATATCCTTAACCTTACGATATATCGTATACATCTATTTGTAAATACATTGATAGTTGTTGATGTAATTAAAAAGTTTTCGAATGAAAATTAATTTATAATCAAAGTCATAAGTTTAAAATGTTATTATTTGTAATATAGTGTGAGCATGATGATAAACCGTTGAATAAAGGAAACTTTTAATTAGAAAAATCCTGAAAAATTTGAAGGAATTGCACATATTTTATTGCTGATAACAATATTTTAATTATTATCATTGGCTTCTACTCGATGACGTGAACCTGATATAAACGTGATTAATATGAAAACTATTAATAATACAATTATCTGTTCGATAATTTATCGTTAGATTACTTATATAGGTCTTTCTTTAGGTACTATATTTGTATCATTCATTCTGCAGTATCGCAATCGATTACTAGCCATTTTTAATTTTTTTTTTTTTATTTTCTTAAATATTTTTAAGCGAGCATATAGGATTTGGCAAACATTTTTTCTAAAAATGTAAAATTTCATCTTAAATCATAAAATAATGAATACACATTTACAGGCACGTTTTGAAGTTTTCATCAATCTTTCGATCGTTCCTAGCACTAAGGTGTACGAGTAGTCTTTGGACGAATAGCTATATATACGCTGAACTCTTTCACATTTATTATCGGGTATTTAAAGATCTGGACTTTGAAGGATCTCAAAAGAAATCTTATATCGCAGCCCATCACTAGATATATATATATATATATATATATATAAAAGCAAAAATGTCGCTCTTCATCAGAGCGTAAGTATACGAGCAGTTTCGGTATCAGAAAACACGAGGCTCAGAGCTCTCATACGTAAACTAAAAAGTCGAAGCCTCCTATATTTTTTTGTTGCTCGGGAGTCCTATAATCATGTTGTTTATACCATAGTTTTTCTGCAAAGCTTCGATCGATCGTGGACGTGCCTCTTTCGACCGTCTTGTGCATGGATTTCTCTCAAATTTATAAAAAAAATTTCGGTTTTTTTTATGCAGTATACCACATTAAATACCTAGAAAATGTATTCAAATGGATCTCCCAAACACTAATAACAATAAAACCTGCTGACTATTTTCGTATTCTACAAAAAGTCTCAGATTAATAATACCAGCTATTGTACACAGTTGTAAATACTCGTATACGTGCGAGTACCACGACGAACACGAATGAAAAATGAACACCAGTTTAATATATTGATTAGACTACATTTAACTTATTACGAAAACATTTCCAAATATAATCCAAGCACACAACAAACCAGATTGCAAAATTGTTTTAGTTAAAAAAAACGACGAATAAAGACATATATAACAGAGAAAAAGTACTATGAATTCGCTTATATTTGTGACAACTTACAGAGACCTACCTAATAATATAGGGCGAAAATTCTGACACTCATAATTACTCGATGTCTCGATGACGTGGTACATTTTCGTATTGGCCGTAGTGCCCAAAAAAATAGACCGTTTCGACGCAGTCATAAATCGAAACCTTATTTATAAATGTTACCCGTTTTTAAGTTTATTTTATGTTGAAACCGGAATTTAAAATTGATAAGCTAAAATATTTTAATTTGGTTCGTACATAGGGAAAAAAATGTTCAGGTATATATTATATAAACGGGTAACGGAATTAAGCGACCTTTTTTTTTCTGTGGCGCAAATGAGTATTTTAAATTTTAAATTTTTGGTAATTCTATAAGGAGCGGCACTAGTGTTTTTATGATTCTCTGTATGCACGGTGGTGGCAATGTGATACATGGCTTAAAAACGTTATTCATAACGTTTTAATTTTAATGTCTAAAAGGGAAAATCGTTCCTAAATGCAATCAATACACGAAAAACAAAATATTAGGACATCAATTAACATAATATGTGTTAAACCAATAAAAATATATTTAATTTAAATTTAAACAATCACAAACGTAACATTAACGTTTAAAAAATAAAACGTTATTCGTTGTAAAATACAGATGGGGTAAATTGTATTTTGAATGTTACCGAATATTCGTAAAAATTATACGTAGACTATATTTTGTTATTTTCAACAATATTTTGTAATGATTTTTCGGCGTATTTATACTTTACATTACTTATACCTACCAAAAAGTTTATTTTCATACAATCGCAGAACATAATCTGTAGGTACTTGCTAAAATAGTACGTATATCGGTGTCTGTTTATTAATATTTCTGTGTTTTAATCGTCTCGAAAACGCGACCGATTATCCGCGATAATGCAGACCACTCGTATTTTTTAGATACATAATAATTAAATAAATTAAATATTTTTAATTCCAGAGTAAAATTCCAGTTTCACAAGTGTCATTTTATTGCATCCACTAATCGCATCATGGAATATAGCGTTGGTGACTGTGTCTCGTAAACTTTTATTAGTGTGCAAATGTGATTTTTTTACTTTTTGGTCTTTATACTATTATCACTATAATATAATTATTATTTTTAATTAAATACCTACCTACTAATATAATAATATCTTTCGTAATTGAGCTGTCGCAGTAGTTTAAGCTTTTAAGTATTCTCAATTTAAACAAATTTTCGTTTTAATTTTTATATAACAAAGTCTTCTACTCCTGCGTCCCGAAAATTCCTCAAAGAATTTCCTATTTATGTTAATCCTCTTTCCCATATCCTTTCTATACTCTCCGTCGCACCCAACTCTTTTTTTTTTTTGGTATTCTTATTCTCTTATTTCCTTTTACGTATACAAAATACAGTACGAGGATAATATTCTTGTTCTTTATAACTATAGAATTCACACTTTGTACTCGAGTATGATTTTTGGTGATCGACTATAAAGTAATATTTCGTAATTATCAGTCAATCCCGTCTTATTGTCTATAAATGAAACACTATAACTAAACAAAAATTAACGGACGAAACCCGTTAAACGTTAAATAACATTTAAACACTAGGTAAACGAAAGAAATAAATAACTAATAACGATAAATATGTAATTAATAAATGACATTTGAAAAATTAATAACATTAAAATATATATATAAAAAAAAAAAAAAAATGAAAAACGTTTAAATGTACAATAATATAAACGATTAATTTTTTTTTTAAATTTAAGCCCCGATATGTGATATCGATAAAGACACGTAACGGTGATCGTCGTGGTCCGTTGTCGATATTTGTTTAATTTGGCCGCCCTAAAGAGACGCAATCGACGAGCCTATTTGTACAGTGTTATTGTAATTTTTGGTTTCCGAAATTCGGAAGATCTTTTTACGAAAATTTGAATAAACACGACGTGTAAACCGGTTTCCTTCGAGAATGCAGAACGTTTATACCTAAACAGACACTGTAAGCAATCACAAAAAAATAGTCAAAAACTTTAAATCAATGCGGACATTTTTTCATTCAGTACTATAAAAATAATATTATAAACCGTATTTATAACGAACTTCGATGACAGCGTGTAATATATTTAAATTATTCAAATATATCTTCTGCGGCAGAATTTATTGAAATACTAATAATTATTCTTGATCGATATTAAAATAATCATCATATAATATAATCTTTTTTTTTTTTATTTGATTCATTTTAATTTTGGTTTTAGCGAAGGAAACAGCTCGAACGCTTACACGAATAATGCAATATAGGTGTCAATTTAAAACGAAATATAAATGAGACAAATTTAAGCCCTTGTCAAAAATAATAATTTATTAACGTAAAAATTGTGGAGAAATTTGCAGACTTTTAATTAAAAATGTTTTTTCGTTTGACGGATGATTATAATACTAGATCAATGTTCAGTGGTTAATTATGTTTACTAAAAACAAACAAAAATATATTAAAATTATTATTTTAGAGTTGAATTAACTATTATAAAATTTACAGAAAACAACACTGCATATAAGAGATAATTTCAAAGGAATTTTTTAAAATGAAAATTATCAATAAATTCACTTTGAATTGAAAAAAGAGTTTTGGATCTCAAACAATATAAGTAAAGAATTATAGAAACCCGATGAGATTATCTCTGAAATGTTATCATTTATAAATCGTATATAATAAGTAGTGTCATATATCTAAATTGCCGAATCAGAATCGAATAAAATTACCATTTGTATCGGATGTTTTTTTTTTTTTTTTTTTAGAAATCTGTTTTTTGAGGTCACTAATAATATGACATAAATATATAATAAATGTACCATTATAGGAATAAACCGCTAAAACTAAAATTGCCCGACCAAATATATATAGTAGGTATACGATTTATACTCAAGACGACAAACAATATTTTTAATTAAAAAACGTTGTATCGACGATCGTTTATCATATGCACACACACAAATTATTATATTAAAACATTTCTTTATCTAAATCGAAACACATGGCCACATGGCATAATTGATATATTTATATCGACACACGTGTCACTTAAAGTGTTTAAAAAGTGTTTTTGTTTGTTTTCGGTAAACATATAAACGTACATATTTTTTTTTAAACAAATTTTATGATTACACAACAATACAAAAAATAACATAATGAACATGCCTATAAATGTATTTAACATGTATTTAAAAATTTGAATCTTATAAGTGTTTAGATTTTAATTTTTGATGTAAGTAAGTCTGTGGGTATGAAAATCCCTTTTAAAAATTGGAGGACGTGTACTCATAATCACGTTAACTCTAAAAATATTCATAAATATCCCATTATTTACGTACCGATCTTCGCAGGAAAATAAATAACGTGATAAGCCGTATTTAGGCGTTTTGTTTTTATCGCGGTTGTTATCAACTATAGTTTATCATTATACAAATTGTGTTATTTTTATTTTAATACTGCCGATGGCAATGAAAGTTTAAAAAAAAATTAAAGATCATTCATAAGTTTTTAATTAAATTGCCTAATAAAAAATTTAAAAAGTATAAAATAATAAATAATACAATTGTTGCCATTCGAAAAGTCTATTTGTAGTATTTTAATAGATCTTTTTTGTTTAGAAATTTTGATGTTTCTTTAAAACATTTTGTCCCCAAATAATAATAAGTCCAATCGTTTGTACTGTTTTCCATCTAGATAGGAATATTTAATACTTTTGTGTAATGCCTTTCTTTCTATTTTTTTTTTTAATTAATATTTTGTCCTGCTCACAAATCCAAATTACAGGATTGATAAAAATTATAAACCTAATTGATAACAAACAAATACAGCTTATCACGTTATTTCTTTTCCTGCGAAGATCGGATCGTCATTATTTCACTACCTACGTATTTATGATTAAATTTTAGAGTTATTGTTTTTTTGTAATACAGTAATTCTAAATAGTTCACGGGTATTTACTGCGAAATACGACCACTGAATAGATAATATTTAGTTCCATAAATTACTAAGCCATATTATGTCATCGGATTTCTAGACAAATAATCTTTCTGCGATCTGTCATCTGTAAACTTGGGACTTTTGAACCAATCATCGGCACGTCTTATTCGTTATTAACAAAATTAATTTCGCTCGTAGATCAAATTTAACTAGTTTTTGATATTATAGTATGATATATATATTATTAATAAGTTTCAGGGAGCTCAGTATTATTTTAAAATAAGTGTCACAATATTGAATATAATGTGTTATACGCGAACAGTGTTGTTAGTTGTTGCCAATGTTACATATTATTATGAATTTATACGATATACCAAAAAAAAAAAAAAATAATAATAATTGAATTTAATCATTAATAAGCTGATTATATCCGTTGTGTCACGATGAAATTCGTAAAATGAAGTTTTCGCAGACAAATGGATGGATTATCGTTATTTTTATAGTATTAAATTATACTTTAAATTTATATGTTGTAAAAAAAATTATATATATGAATATAAATTTAATATTTATAAGATTTATACAGTCTAAATATAAGAAATAAAAATTTTCACTGCCCACAATCGAGTAAAACTAAATAACGAAAAATCGAAAATGATAATCTCTCGACAATTCAAATCTATTGATGAAATATTATTATAACTCCTATATTTCTATTCTCTTCGATAAAATTTTTTGAAAAATATTTGTTATTTTATAATATTATTTTTAATTGATGAAGTTTAGTTTTATTAAATTTTTATATTTTGACAGCCTCGTGTAATACCTATGCGCAAAGCTGTACTCAACGAAAAATAATTATAGTTACATAATAAACATATTATTAATATTAAATAATAGTGTTATCTAGTTATTTACGGCCAATCAAGTTATACAACTTCTGATGGACAGTTAACAGTATCGTCATAATGGAACATACTTGTACGTTTGGAATACAATTTAATTCGTATTCCATTAACTTATTAAGCTACATTTTCCAAATAGTCGAATTCCGACATATTTTTGTCTAGCTCAGAGTATTTATTCTGTACGGATATTTAATCATTGTTTATAAATAGGTAATAGGTATAACATTTTGTGTCAGTATAATTACTTGAAATTAGAGGTATACTTTTTTTTGTATAACGTACCTGACCATGTTTATATAAAAGGCGTAAAAAGTATTATTTTTATATACACCACAATTTATAATAGGTAAAAAACTTAATATGAATAAAAGGATTGTAATTTACATAATTATATGATAAGTGATAACGTATCCACCAACAAGCCATAAGTTATTTAGGTAGTTTAAAAACATGAGCACACGCCTATACATACAAATATAAAGGGGTGAAACCTTAATTTTTTTAAAAAATGAATCGAAAATTAATTCAATGCGATTTTAAGTATTAACCTACATTTTTACATATGGAAATAAGTATATTTTATACTCTGATGAACAAATAAAATGTAAAAAAAAACCAATAAAGAATTATAAAAATTTGATAATGTTTTAGATTTATTTAATAGTTTACTTAAAAATAAATGTATTTTAACTCGTTAACTGCAACTACTATCGTGTAAATGTAACAGATATTTGTTACCTTTGTAACTTTAAAATAATCAAAATATTACATACTTAATAAAAATATGTAAACCACTCCCAAAAAATCAGCTATCTACAACATGAACTAGATATAAATATACAAATAAAATATGCAATCTGCTAAATTCAAAAACATTTAACCTAATAATTTAAATCCGGGATTGAAGCTTTGAATTTTTTTCCGTTTTGGTTTTATAAAAATAATGTTCTCGGGTTTCGGTTCTGATAACTTTTGATTAAAAAAAATAGAAGAAATGAGAATTTTGGTTTATGTTTCGGTTTCTAAATAGTATATAAATTTTTAATTAACACATTTTACTTAGGGTTGACTTATAATATTAAAGAGTCAATAATGATTCAGGTTCCTTAAGAGATTTTTCAAATAATTAAAACTTTAAGTTCCGGTACTTCAATTTGTATGTCATAACCAGTTCTACTTCATTCGGTTCCATGTATAGTGTTTTAAATTTAAATTTAAATTTATTTAAACAACCTTTTAATGTTTATTGAGATTAAGTTACTATTTGATGAAACGTTAATAGACAGCAACAAATTATACATCGGAGAAATGTGTTTCGTTTAAAGCTTCGTTGCTCAACTTGCACAGCTTATACGATTAGATTTTCGGAAAATTTTTTTCATTTTTTTTTTTCTGAAATGGACACATTTTTCAAAAGATTGAAATGACACAATATTTTTCGTTATTTCATATCGCAAATATTGACAGATGGTAATGTAATGATCGAAATAAAGGTTTTATGTTCGCACATCAAGCAGAAAGCACGCTGACGATGGGAAAAAACGTTGAGTTACTGCGTCGATCCTTCTTTTTCCGTACCGAGATATTTTAGATATTTTCAAATCGTTATGGTTGACACGGTACACGAAATAAAATAAAGATTTTTGAAACGTCCGATTTCTTTTATGAATTGTCACTTTAATTATTCGTTGATAATTTCAATTTGTGTCATGGTCTTGTATCATTTGAATGCTTAATAGTTGTACATCGTATGCATAATACATACATCGATCAATCTATCCATATTGGATAAAATGGTATACCGTCAACTGATCGTTTACTAATTTAAAATGTTTACTAAATTAAAAATCAAAATAATAGTCCAATAATTAAATCAGGGACTACTATACCTTATGGTGTTTAAAGGTTCCAGTTTCGGTTTATGTTTTTCAAAAATTAAGGATTAGAATACCGGTTCCGGATTCGGTTCTGCGATTTAATATTAAATATTAGTTTTGGTTTTTACTTTTTAGGATCTAGAACTGGTTTTTTTCGGTTCGGTTTTAGTCCCTGAATTAAATAAATTAGAATATCTTAATCAACCTGTAAACCTAATCTATGAGATGTGTCCAAGTTTAGGTTAAAATTAAGACACGTTAGAAATATTATTACATCAATGGTTAAACAGAAAAAGGAGCACATGAGGGAAAATTTTCAGAAAAGACTAAACACGTTTTGGTATTATTTTTTTTTCAAATGTTAGTGAAGTTTTCTGAGAGCGTTTTCAATGTTTTGTTCAAAGAATTTTTTTTTAATTTTTAGGATTTCTATACATAGTTTATAGATTATACCTGACATCCCGTCCGTTTGTCTATTTGCCCCTATTGATAATTCATTACTAATGGTAACTTATTGTTATGGTTTTTTTTTTTTTTTTAACATTATATTATAAAACAGATGTTTCATAATCCGATTTAAGTCAACAAAATGTTTACACTTATTTAGTGTAGGATATTTTATAAATGTTTCTATTATATGTAGTATCAAATAATATGTTCTTATTATTATTATTTTAAATTATAATGAGATATTAAAAAACAAAAAAAACATTTAATAAACGATTTAACTTATTAAATTTAATACTAAGGTAATTAAATTAAATAAAACTAATTTTAAAAAGGTATAGAAAATTAGAAAATCAACTGGTTCACTTTTTATATTTTATAAATAAGGACATATTCTCATTAATAGCAGGTTTCATTAATTATACATAAATATATCATCAATATATTGTAAGTTATGCCCCATAATATATAATTTAATATACTTAATGTTTTTAATTATTCTTCAAAAAAAAAAAATAAATAAATATATATATATATAAATTTCCGTAGAGTGGGTAATATTAAAAAGATAAAATAACATATTATATTATCGTATACAGAAAAATGAACTATCTCAAAGGGCGCATGCAATTATTAATATTATGTCCACCAAGAGAAATGATTTTAAGTTTTAACTGTGCAACGTAGTAATGTTATTATCATCGAATATTGATCTAATATGAAGGTAGAATATAGTTAAACAGCTAAACCAGCTGTATGATGTACTAGCTGGTAGCACAGAGTGATCGATCATAATTCAATATTTTTTTAAATTAAATTAACAATTTTATTTTGTATACGATCATGCTGAATTTGGACTTTGATCTTCTCAACTATTTACGTACCTATATATACGTAAGGAAGCTCAGTACCACTTTTTCCTTTCGATCCATTCATTTTATTTTAATTTAATTCTAATTTATTTTCTCACATATTTACGTTATATACTGCTTGTAGAATATTTTAATGGTTGCATTTTTCGAGTGTAAAATATTCCGATATTTATAACCATTGTGGACGAACGACAATAACAACACGGTCTAATATAATATAGTGCAACTGTAGACAGTGAACGAACGATAAATTATATATATATTTATTTATTTTTATATATATATATATATTATTTATAATTATATATATAGATTATAAATATACTTATAATAAACTAATGACGTACGATAAAATCGAACGGTTACAATGTAAATATAAAAAAAAAAATGTTATTTAAGAATTATAACAAATTGTTAGCAGAAAAAAATTATATCAGTATGACTTGACTTATTTAGTACATATAACATCTACTTAATAAATGATATATTCTGGAATTTGTAACATTTTTAATGTTTTATACCTAATAATTATTAATAATAATAATAATAATAATAAGTGCATTAAAAACCTCAAATATGCCCCCGAAAAAAATTGTATAGTTACAACATGGAGTACTTGAAACACATTTGTAGCTTGGAAAGCATCGTGTAAGATATTTCAAAAAAAAAAAAAAAGATGTAAATGCATTGATATCCGAGCCCTAATCATTATAATATATGTACTTCTACGCTTCGAGTCAAAAGTCCTCAGACAACATCGATATCTACGTTGTCTAAGGACTTTTAAGGTTTGCACTTTCGAGATTGAAATATAATCCAGGGATTGAGTATTCTTCTTCACTGTGGGTGATGACTGATGCTTTGTTCTTGTCATTCCAATCAAATATTTTAGACCCGTAGTAGCTTTTTGGTGTGATAATATTTGTGCGATTGGTGTGTGATATAGATAACGATTCAAAGGGGAGATAATCTTGGTCTTGCATCTTTTCTTCTAAAATCCGTTATGTCTTATGAGTTGTCTGAATGGTTTTGTTTTTCTGTGATTTGGATGATACCTCCTCTTCTTTCATTTATTTTGATTAATAATTGTTTTTCACACTGTAAAGCTAGTTTTTGTAATTCTCTTCCAAAACGACATTTCCACAGCGAATGGCTTGTTACACTTCTGCTTACCTAAAATCCACACTTGATTGAACGAACGAATACAAAATATAATTTATTCACACTAAGTGTTTAAAAGGACTAATACTACACACGCGTTTTAAAATCAATATGAAGAACGTTATTTTTTCATAATAACGAATGGTAAGAGATAGGGAATTACTTGTAGCCACAATGTCATGTAATCATGAAATATTTGTCCAAAACCATGTTTTGCGCAAATATAAATTATTTCGGATGTATTTAAATATACCTATTATAGGGAATTACCAAATATTTACAATGCATAAAGAAAAAGTATAACTATGTCGTAACGTTTTTGGTATTTTCTTATCACTACTTAAAAATCATTATTTATTTAACGTGAAACACTCAACAGTCAACTCTAGTCTTCTAAATATGTTAGTGTAAATGAATATTATTGTTAATTTAATTTATAATGCTAAGATTAACATTTCTCATGTTCCGGATGCCGTACAAATTCTGGAATTGGTCATACAAATGTATACCTACAAATAACGTACTAAATAATTGCACAAAGGTAATTCAAGAATTGTGATTTTTTTACAATAGAAGGTGGAGAATCGTTTCCACAGCTCTCCCACTCACACACAACACATACATACATACATACATACATACATACATACATACATACATACATACATACATACATACATACATACATACATACATACATACATACATACATACATACATACATACATACATACATACACACA
>JAIPRL010012006.1:0-12634 GCA_025469235.1 Pemphigus obesinymphae
AGAAAAAATCTTTCGTCGTGCGAGTTTAAATTCAGCTGCAAGGGCCTACATTAGGTTACAATCTTGTAGATGCATTATTTATTATTAGAGTTTGAGAATATTGGTAGAACATAACTTTTTATTATGTGTGAAATTGATCAAATAGGTATGTATAGATCAGGTATGTGACACTGACAATGGGATGGTTTTTTATTATATTACATCATTTATATAATATATATATACATATAGGTATATATTATCTTAATAATTATTTATTTTAATAAAAAAAAATTGTAATATTAATATTAATATTAAAATATTAACTTATATAACATAATACAATTGTTATAAACTAATCTTCTTCAATTATAATAATATAACGTTTAAATTTATAATATTAAGACATAATATAACATTGTTATAATTTTTTTTAACTATGAATTATTTTAATTATGAAAAATATAATAATTATGACTTGAGATACCTATTATGAATGAACGATAGGTGAATACTGAATTAATAAAACCAATGAAAACCAAACATTTATAATTATATTAATATAACATCATAATGTAATGAAAATAAAACAATTGCTTTTAACTATAAATAAAAATAAAAATAAACAACCATTGCATAGTTCAAAATTAAGAATTAGATAGGTAAATGAAATCAGACTTAATAAGTTTTTATATTTAGTTTCACAACATACTACTAAATAAATCATTAAAATTTTAACAAAATAACAAAATATTATAATGCAGTATAAATAAAAGAAAACAAATGCTACACCACTTCATTTTTATGAAATCAGACTTGAATAACTAGACATTAATAACAATATTACAATTTAATAAACAATTGAAAATAAAACAAGTGCTTAATATTTATTACAATATTATTACTTATTAGTAATTAAACATAATAAATTGTATCATTAAATAACAAGTAATATTAAATCAAACAGACTTGAATATGTTTGTATTAGTATCACAACAAAATAAAACATTGAAAATATAACAATTCCTTAAATACTTTTGTAGTAATTAAAATAAAAATATTAATAGTACATAATATTTAATAAAATTAAGCAATCTAGGTGAGTGTATCATCTAGATTATTATCTTCATAGGTTTCTGTTAAATTATCTAACACTGTTGATTTAAATTGTAGAGATAGATATTTACCATGATATACTTCTGGTATAGATTATTTCAGATATAAAATTTTTAGATCTTTGTATTTCACTGCTGTGATTGGAAGTTTTATTTCATACAGTGGTTTTAAAATGGGTTTTATAGTAGTGGTTGACCTTAAACTTAAATTACTTTGAACATTTATAATTTTATAATCAAAATCACCACTTTCTTGAATCTTGAATGAGCATGTAATTTTGAATTCATCCAAATTATCTTTAACAAGTTTTACTTTTCTGATAAATTTAAACTTAACAACATTATTCAATGAATCCTTTAATGTTGGTTTATTAAATGTAGCACTGCATACTTCAGCCCAGTCAAGAAAGTCATTATGACTTAATCTAATTGTCTCATAAGAACCAAACTTTGTTTGTGAGTTTCTAATGATTGTTGGCCATTGAGATGGAGCCTAAATTGTTTTATTTTTCATTTGTTTATCAATACAAGCATGGATGAAATCTACCGGCATATATGTGTGCCCAGGAAGTAAATAATTAATTGTAATAGTTTTTATACTTTCTGTGCAGGATAATAGAAAAAAACTTAGCATAGATAAAATTATGATTTTTATTTTGGCCTGGACAGCTATCACAGTATAATGCAATTTCATGTACAATTCTTTTAGAATCAATACTTTTTAAATAAGTGAACAAAATTGAATTTATTTCGTTGGACACTCTTTAGCCATCTACTTCTGGCCACAAATAACAATAGCCAGATTTACTAACACTTTCATAGATACTCAAAATATAAAAAGCTGGTTTTCTTGAATAAAATAAAAGCATGCCGTTTCCCCATGGAGTGTTAAGAACTTTCTGCAGATCAAAACTACAGTACAAAAATCCATTTTTACCGCTTGTTTCTTGATCCACTTTGAATACTTCAGTAGTTATATATTTTTTCTCTTCATTATGTTTTGTATAATTTTGTAAATCCTCAGCTATTTTATTTATATTATTCTTGAAACCTTCACAAAATGTACATTTGTCCTTTTTAAAAGGACATGAATACCAACATTATGTTCTGTAAGCCATCTATTTTTAAATACTCCACTAGAAACTGGAAAAATGTTTTTGAAATTACAGTGTTCAACATACACCCTATAAACATGCTGTACATTTTTAAAATCGCTGCTAATATATTTTTACTACTGGAACTTCGACAATAGTGAGAAGGCACAGCTGGTAGCATCTCTATACTCATCAATATGCTTCATTATCTCATTTGGTGTTTTATTTTGACGAGTTTTCTTGCCTCTTTCATCAGATTTAGAAGAAAATAAGTCTAATCTATTATCACGAGTATATCTTAATAATTTTTCAGATATATCTGTGCTTACAATAAACTTTCTGCAAACCGTTTTTTGTACAACCTTCACACACATAAAATATTTGTATATATAAGAACAATTACTATGTTCTTGTTTTACATATTTCCTTTCAGATTTTTTAATTTCCATGCAGCTTAAAAGATAATCCATTTTTCTGTTATGATTTTGCTCCTTCCAGTACCAATTGAAAATAATCTGTCGTTCATCATCGTTAATTGTACATTTGTACATAATTTTTGAAAACATGGATTGTTTTTCATTTGCTTGTTTGGGACAATTTCAAACCTTTTGTTTTTTTTTTTAATCTTTTGTATTTATTTCTATTTTCATGGTTAGACTTATTAACATTATGATTTTATTTTTTTCGTTTTTTCTTAACAGATATTCCTACAGTTTCTACGTCATCATCTGACAAAGATGAAGTTATATTACCATTATAATTATTAGAAACATAATCATCTTCTCTAGATTCAGTCACAGTGTCGTAATTAAAATTGTCCAAGTTATTATTTACGATTAAAGCATTATCTTTTGAAACAGAAACTACAAAACTGTCATTTGTATAAGATAACTCAGTTTGATTATTAGGTTCAACATTTCTTTCTCTAATTATACTGCCATCTTCAATTGTAATAAGTGTATTAATCGCATTAAGAATATTAATATTAGTAACATCGTCAAAGTTATTATTTACACTTAATACGTTATTTTGTGAAACAATAGCTACAGAACTCTTCTTATTTATAATTAATAATAACTCAGGTTGGTTGACAGGTTCAACATTATCTGCATTATCTGCATTATTAGTATAGTCATTTTCAATAATAATAAATGTATCAATAGCATTAATATTAATAAAATCATTATTTACATCATTTTGTGCACATATTAGGCGAGAATAAGTTTTTTTACTTGAAATTTCAGGAGGCTTCACAGTTACTGGGTTTAGTATCTTTTTGCCTCTTGAACTACTAGACATTTTGAAGTTTCATTAATGTTTTTCATTCATACTAAACTAAAATAAACTTATAACTAATATAACTTAAACAATAAGTCTAAAACTTTATTTTATAATAAAATATAGTGATATTAGATTATTATTATTTTCTAGGGAATTGTGTATCACTTTAACCTCAAATAATTCGTGTGTCAACTTATTTTTGACGATAAATTGACGTTTAGAATGTTAAAACTACATTTTTGTTGACGAAAACCGTTTTTAATAAAACAATTGATCATAATAGGATTTTATTATTTTCTAAAAGGGCTCTAGGAATCTTATAATATTAAATTCACGTAAGTAATTTTAGATTATGTGGCCGCCCTTCTACCAGAATATTCTCCTAATTTTTCTGCAAATTTTGATACCAAAATTTCATTTTTCGATTTTTAGTGTTATATGCAATTTTAGCAAAACACCATCGATATTATCCGTAGGTACTTTCTTTCGGTGGACACTACTTGCGTCCCAAATTATCATCATTAATATACTTGCGTCTGCGAAAAATCAAATTCCCAAAACTGTTATCTACGGTGCATACTACTTGCGTCCCGAAAAAATATAACAATTAAAGGTATAACCATTTGCGTCCGTACCTATTCCCTGATCTGAAATTATCAGCTATCCGACTATGAATAAGTATACGTTTTCGTTTTACGATTTATTTGATTCCCATTTAATATGCCGAAAGATATAATATATATAATATAGGTAACATAACATTACAATTTAGTAGAAAATTAATAAATGTTTAAGCAAAAATTGGAAAAAAGTGGGTCGACACAATCATATGTCAGATGTTTTACATGTACCCAAGCTAAAAGTAAATTTGTGTTCTTGTGGAGCGTGCCTTGATAAAGGTATAAAAATTATGACAGACAAAAATGGTTATATATTTAAAAGAGAGAATCGTACAGTTGCTGTTGTTGGAGTTCGAGAGAATAAATTGTTTTCGATGATTTTCAAAACAAGGATTTCGCAAGAAATTGATCAAGTGATTGCTGAAAAAGTTTAAACATTACATCAGAGGCATGAAAAACTAAGTCGTCAGAATGTTCAATATGTTCGGAACTACTTCAAGCATATGGGAATTTCATTCACGGAAACGAAAAACAAATTTTTCTGCGAAGCTTGCGTTTATGATAAACAACACAGAGAGCCATTCACACAGAGCAGTACAAAAACAACAAAACCAGCTCAGATAATTCATAGACCTATTAACTAAATGGACTGCGCCTTCCTCACCCCCAGCCATTTGGAACACTCAGACAACATGTGATAAGCAAAAATGAGTATATACTTACATATCTAAATAAATAAATTATTATAGAAAGGAGATGAAACATATAAAACAGTAAAACACTTATAAGCGTATAAAATTATAAACCTAAACCACAGAGTAGATGAAACCTATGTACATCATGATATAAACATTTCAATTTTAAACGCAATAACGCCTTTAAGAAAATAACCAAAATCATTACGTCGATTACGCTAATAACGCCAAATATTGTATTAATACCAACTATGCCCAACACGACGATCACGCATTAGTGGAATCGACCCCCAGGTCACATCATGCAATAGGGATAATCATATTATAGAACCACTAAATTTATCTACAAATGACTTGCAAATATATATTGGTGTCTTGATTCAAATGAGTTTAGTTCATATATCTAATGTTAGGCATTATTAGTCCCCAAATGTTGGAAATCAACTCTTAAAAGATACAATGAATGTAAACACCTTTGAAAATATCCGAAGTAATCTTCATTACAATGACAATACACTCAACACTGATGGGCCAAATAGAGATAAAACTCATAAAATAAAACCTATAATGGAGACTCTAAAAAAAACAGTTTAGTACCATTCCTTTAGAAGAACATTTAGCAGTTGATGAGCAAATGTGTAGGACTAAAGCCAGGAATTCATTGAAAGTATATATGTCAAACAAACCAAATAAATGGGGTTATAAATTGTTTGTGTTAAGCGGAGCTTCTATTCGCTTACAATTTTGAACTGTTTAGTGGTCAAGAGATTGGTGCAGAATGGCGTTTTGTGACTGAACCTGATTTTTTTCAAATTGTGATAATAATAATTATTGGTGCTACAAATATATTACGAACAAAAATATTTTTCTTGTAATAATTATATTTTGAATAATTCTTAGCCAAAGACACTTGTATTTGATGCTCCTATTTCATTGAACCAATAGTTTTGAATATATCCAAATAAAAAGCCATATAAAGAGGTTGCATAATGTCGATTGGCATACTCAACGATTGTTTGAAAACCATCAGACATGTAAATTGACAATCACGGTGTTCTTCTGATGGAAGATGTGGTAGAGCTAATACCTACAAACAATTAAATCATTCAAAGCATAAATTAAATTTTTCAAAGTAATACCAACACAATATTCAAAATACATAAAATTGTACTTGATTACCTTCAGGAATTCTCTAATAAGTAGGTCATACTTCCCTTGCAGTACCGAATAACAGACTAGGTATATAATATATAAATTGAATGTATGAATTAAAAATTAATATAAACATAAATATTAATTATACCAGTGGACAAATACGAATTAGGAAAGCATAAAGACTTTTTTTACTCAATTGAATATTATTAATACAAGTTATATAATAATTATGAATGAATGAAATTCCTAAGGTCAATACTCACTTGACAGTAATGAAACCAACATCCCTATAGTCTTCTTTTGGTAAAAACAATCTTAACAGCGTTCATTAAGCCATATTCATAATCTGTGCAAAGTTTAATGGCAAGATTCTATGAATAATCCTGAAGAAATATTCATATGTAGCATGAGTCATTCTAGATGTCAAGGCATAAACCATTGGAAAAGACTAAAGAATAGAAAACAAATTAAATAGTATTAATATTGAATTGGAAAAATTAAATAATAATTTAAACTAATAAGTAATAACTTGCTGCATTTTTATAAACTGCTTGAAATGTAAGTAAGCAACCTTTTCTAAATTAAGGAGGACATTTTGGGATGGTTTTAAATGTGCCATCAACTCCTGCTACAGTGACAGTTAAAAGTTCTTCTCTATACTTTGTTATGGAGTCTACATTATAAAATATTGCTCTAACAGTTTCCCCCTGAACTTCGAATAGTCTGAAAAAATCTGAATAGACATAACAAGTAGGCGATTACAATGATGCATGTTTTGTGTTATTTATAAAAATTGAAGGTCACAAATTTACCTTGAAGATTGGGTTTGTAATGTTAATGCATAGGATATATTTCTCGGTTGATTTTGGATATCTGCCAAATTTTCAATAGTGTCTTTGTTAGCTGGTTGACTAAAAGAAAGGCAGGCCCATCCTATTTACAGACCTTCGAGATTGTAAAAATGTATAATTCCTCACACCTTTTGGGTTCCTATAATACACACAATAAAAATAAATAAATTTTCTACTACCTACCTAATACATAATTACAAAGATATTACTAACTGCTCATAAGTCATTTTACTTGCCTGACTATTTCACTGTTATATATTTGTCTAACAGAGATGGACATTCTTTCAGAAGAGGTTCCTGCTATCTTTTTATAATATTTATAGCCTAAATTGTGTCCACGTAAACAAGATAATTTAGTCAACACCGTGTTAGGTTTCATATGTCACAACTTGTTGTAAATGTATAGGTTGTACATTTTCTACTGAGGCATCTCTTATTGCCTGATTGTTTGCATTATCTTGGTGAACTATTGAAATTACAAATAAATTCTATAATTTCAGTCTATCCTGATAAATAATCGCAATACTTTTAAGAACCAATTTATCCACAATTTTTAATAATGACAATTTTTAATTATCATAAGCAAAATAGTTTTCTTTGGTATGAATTGTGTACAATGTTCATAATCAAACATTATTGATATTTTATTGTTATAGAATGGAGTCACCAGCTAAAGTTTTTCTATATAAATCATACATTTACATTTTACTAGTTAATTATTAATTTTAGAAATTGTGATTTTTTTGTATTATCCATGTTAATCATTAAGGAATGTATTTTCAATATCATTTTTTTAATTTTTAATGGTTCTTCTGACATGTATATTTGAATATATAAAAGATATTCGTTCAATATTTCTGCTACTTTAATAATTGAATAATATGAACTGTTAAGTAATAAAGATAAATTGTTTACACTTATGTGTTTAATGTATTTCTCTTTCATATATGATATTGCTCTCTATCTACTAATCTAATTGTCTCCTAAATGTAAAAAAAAAAAAAACCATTAATTTTGTATATTATAATATCGATTTGTATTGATTTGTCTTATTTATTCTTGTTTCTTTATTTATGTATTATGTACTTATTACTATTTTTCTATGTATATCCTAATTATAGCTGTACTTTATTCAAATAAAAAAACAAAAATAACAATTGGCTGATGTTTTGACCCCAAATAAAGAAAAATGTAGGAACATTTCTTGATCAAATATTATTTATAAAAATACAGGACTCTGTTTTAAATGTGAATATTTATTTTTTATTTATATCACGTTGGCAGTACCTTCAGCTATATTTAAATATCAATTATGTAATCTGTATAATACATATATATATATCCGACCGTGTCAGTTTTTAAGCCACAATTCAATCATTTGTGGAGGGGGGGGGGTCGTCAAAGTCTGTGAGATGGGTAAATTTTACATTTTTAGCTGGTACTAGGTATTCTGGTCCATTTTAGTTGATCCAAACTACAAAATATACGTTGGACCCAGGTTAGACTTAGGTTAGACCTAGCCTACCAAACTATGGGAGTAGTTTCTTTTGGGGGGTTCTAACTCCGCCACCCTTGCACCTACTCTACCCTGCATTCTGACGTCACTTTCCATTTGCATTATATATCTTATCAGTTGATAATGATCTTTTATCTTTTCACATGTATTTTTCATAATATCTCTTATCAATTGTTAAGCTATCATTGCAGGAAAAATATTTTGAATCCATTTTGTATTGGATCTTTGTATTAAAAAAACTTTTTGAGCCCGTTGTTTTCTCTATCTGTAAGTATATAATTTCCCACCACTATCATACCCGGACCGTTCTAGCGTATATCACCCCACCTACTTTCTCCATTGTTTTATATATATTATATTTATATACATCTATACTTATATTATTTTCAAAACTGAATATTATGGTGAGAACATAAAAACAAAAAAACAAAATTTATGTTATAGTAGTAAACAAATATTTTAATTTTTAGATTCTAGGAGAATTAAATTTAATTGAATACATGCAAGAATATAATAAGTGTTCTACCATACTTCCTCATTTATGTTTTCTTTTAAATTTTTGTCTCGGATAGAAAACTTTGATTTCCCTATTTTATCATAATCTATTCTAATATTTCTAATAACCTAAACTCTACTTTATTATTTTAAATAGGCGATTTTTTTATTGATGAGAACTAGTTAAAAATTTTTATAGTTACGTTACCATTATATTTATAATTTCTTGCGCGTTTACGATTTAAAATTAGATAAATAAGATTTATCCAATAATCTGAGCTAATTGACTTATTATTATTTGAAATGCTCTCCGAAATTATTCTTGCTTTCCAAAATTTATGACCAGCATCGGGGGCACTTTATGTAAATGCTTTCGAAAATATCCCTCAAACAGATTTCTATATTTATCCTAGAATAATATGCTATATCCATACTTAGTCAATTTATATTTGTATGTTTAAATTTATTTATAATATATTGTACCCATAATTTATACAAATAATACGCCTTGCAGAATTCTGTACGTAATCCTGCACATAGCTTGCAAAGAAGATGTATACAACATTGACTATAACCACTAAATGTTCGTCCACAAAACCCAAACTTTATGAAATGGTAGCTGCCATTTAATTGATAATGAATATTATTATACCTTCTAATATATAGCAATATGTTTTGTACTAAAAAAATTAATTAATAAATAAATAAATTTATGAATATTATATCACTTTTTTACGATACTTACATTCGGCAGATGAAATATTTATTACTTACATCTTGATACTTCATTTTTACGCAAATGAATTTAGATATATATTTATACTTAAACTCGTATGTGATTAGAGTACTATTCAACTTTTTTAATTACAAGTACAATAATTCTATATTAAGGTGCCTATAAGTTTGATATGGAAGGTTGAAAAATTTACTTGTTTTTAATATTATGGATTGTCCTATGTTAAGTATTTCATTTATAATTGTGTATGATCTTAGATATTTGTAATTATTATGGTTTTTGTTTATATAGAATTTGTAAGGGCTTTTTATAGATTCCCTATGTTTATATATTATTTGTTTTTTTAGAAGTATGTTTAATATTTGTTTGTAACTAGTTTTATTTGTATAGTCTAGGTGGAATATTTTGCTCATTATAATGAAAGTTTGGAAATGATGAGTTACCTAAAACAATTAAATAATTGATATTTATAATTCTGAAAACATTCAAGTTAAGTTAGTTAAGTTAAGTTAAGTTAAGAATAATACCGTTGAATTATTTTGTATGATTAGGCTCCCAATAACAATTTGATCTATACAATTTAAACTCCTCGTCTTGAACTTATCTGGATTTATAATATTAATTATTTTATTATCTACTTTCATGTAACTATACATATCTTCAACATCTCTCCTACATTTTAAATTTATTAAAATTATTATTATTTGTATATATTTGTATATACTTATTTACTATACTTACGCCACCATGTATATATCGAAATTTTCTTTAGGGAAATTATTCATTTTTTTTTTAGGAAATTTTGAAATTGAGGCATGATTATATTAATATATTGCATTATCAGTATCCATAATTTTTTTGTAATGTATTATTATGTTGTAAATATCGTATATTATTTTTAGTTTTTGACAGGCGGTAAATGATAGGATTAAATTTTTAATAATTCCCCTGCTTCTGGATTTTGATTGCTATAGATGTAAATAAGTTATAATGCATGTAGAAAATAAATTAAATATTAAAGCAAATTCTTACTGTATCCTAAACGATGTTGACTGTAGAATGGCTTGCATGTTAGTCTGCAAATACTTATGTATATACATTTTTTTTTACTCACAACGATTCATTGTACTCCATGAAACTTTTAAATGCATTGCTTTCCAATTTATTCTTTTCATTTTTTATTTTGTTTTTGGATACTTTTTATAAATGTTTACTAGATTTAATGGCCTTAACAATTATATCTTTTTTTTTCCATATTAGGATTTAAGTTAACAATGATGAATAAATTTACTAAATTTTTGGGAATGGAAATAGATTCGCCCATAGAAAATTGAACTAATAACAAATTATCCTGAATAATTTCAATAACTTTTATATTATTGTGCTTTGCAGATTTTAAGATTAATATTAAACTATTTATATCGAAACTATTATGGTTTTTAATTATGTATCCTATTCCCTCAACTACAATTTTTATTGACTCCTAAATGTAAAATAAAAATTATTTTTGTAATTAAATGTAAATATTATATTATAATATAATATTTACATTAATAATATATACTGTATACTTATATATACAATATATACTATATATCACTAAATTCTAACCTCAGAGAATCGTTCCCTAGTTTGTCCCCCAAATTTCACCACAGATTGTGCTGGATAAAAAAAATTCAATGACAGTTATATAATATACTTTAATATAAGAAGTAAGTAGAAATTACTTGTGGGACTGCAGATGTATTTTTTTTGAACTACGCGTTCAAGGGCCCTAAATTCCGCATTTGTCGCATTTGGTGTTAAGCCAACTACAAAATTATTTTAATAAATATAAAATATTTACCTAAATATACTTAAAATCGGAAAATAACAAAGTTTTTAACTGAATATAATATACTCACAGTCCGCAAATAATGGAGTGTAGTTCCTTTTTGCCGGTGGTTTTTTTGAAATTGTGGGACCCTGGGGGTCACACAACTTAAAAATTTTTTGTCACCTATTAAAGACCATTTTTTGAAATCGCAAGTAATAGTGAGTCAGATAAGAAATTCGTAGGTGTGCGTTCGCAGATGTGCATTCGCTCGAACGAAAATCTAAAGACTAAGAGCAAACGTTTTAACAAAAGTATAAGACAGTGGTAAATGGCTAGGGAGTGGTGTCAGCACAGAGAGATAACATTCGGACGAATCATCTATGTCTGAGAAAATATCTATATAATATAATATAATAATATATATATAAAACTATCTACCTCAACGGGTTTTTAGTTATTCCTATTTATACTTGGGTTGCTGGAGGAATGGTAGCGCACCCCCACTTTGTAATTTTGGGTTGAAACCAACGCCAATCGTTTGTACCTCGTTTGTACCCATTTGTACCTCAAGTCTCATCGTTTGTTCCTAAATGGTTTTTTAGTTATCCCTATTTATTTTTGGGGTGCTGGAGAAATTGTAGCACCCCCACTTTGTAATTTTAGGTTGAAACCAAAGCCAGTCGTTTGTACCTTGTTTGTACCTCAAATCCTGTCGTTTGTACCTCAATGGTTTTTTAGTTATCCCTATTATTATGTAGGGGTGCGTTTCCCCAGCACCCCCACTTTGAAATTTTGTGTCAATACCAACGCCAATCGTTTGTACCTGTTTGTACCTCAATGATTTTCCAGTTATTCCTATTTATAATTGAATGCACTGCAAAAATAGTAGCACCATTCATCTCTTAATTAATTAATTAATTTATTATTATTATTTATGTATAGTTATCATTTTCAATAGAATTCTGTAAACTCATTAAAGACTCTTGAGTTAGTTATTAGCACTAATCCAACTTTAGTTATAGTAGTGAATAAATATTATATTAATTTATAATGCCTAAAAGATAATATTTTTAGTGCCAATCTCTACAATGATAATATATAATATGTAATTACATTAAATACTTATTTATTTCTATTGGTATAAACTTTAATCGTAGTATAAACATATTCTCAACATGCAAAAATATATGTGCAATAAATACATAGTAATAAAATATAATTCTTATTAAATACATTTTCGTATTAAAATCTTGAAGCTTATAACTTAAAATAAAATAATAC
>JAIPRL010012007.1:0-12633 GCA_025469235.1 Pemphigus obesinymphae
ATTAACCGGAAAAAATTTAACCCGAAACCCGTCAACTGAAAACAATTTTAACCAGTTTTAAACCCGAAACCCGTAACCCAAAAAAAATATTAACCGTTTTTCAACACCGAACCCGGAATCCGGAAAATATTAAAACCGTTTTTTAACCACGTATCAGAAACCCGGAAAAATGTTAACCGGTTTAAACCCGTAACCCGAAACCCGAAAAATTTTAACCCGTTTTGACTCCCTGGTTATAATGTGTTTACTGTGGTAATTGTTTGTCTTTTATTCAAACGTATAGTTTCTGATCCAAACCGTGATCGGAAAGCCACCACGACAATTGGGCCGGTATTTTCAATATCTACTTGAGCTTAAGCTCCACTGTATGCAGTTTTCTGTATTTCGATCACAGTCTAAGAGATAAGCTCCGGTTGGCTTTGGCTTATCCCAAGGAACGTTCGGGGTATAGTTTAAACCATACGGACGTACCTATACTCGTATATAATAATATAGGGTCTAGGACATTTGGACGTGACTGTTTGGGCGTAACCGTTTGGACGTGACCGTTTGGACGTATGGCCTTTTTGGCGTGAAAAAAAAAAATTACACTTATAAAAATATTTATTGAAATTACCAAAAAAATTCTTTTGTCTAAAATGATGTTTAAAATCTAAATAAAAAAACATAAAAATACATTACCTACACTAAATAAAAATTTTTAAAATTTTAACCGAACATAGAAATATATTATTATTTACTTTAAAGATATATTTAAAGAAATACCTTTTAAATATGATAAAATATCTCGGTTATTATAATCTTGAACTATTTTTAACAGCCTATTATCTGTATCACAATAGAAAAGAAATTCCTACAGTCTAAAAAAAAAAAATAAGTATTTTTAATAAATGTTTGCATTATATAATAAATCTATATAATATATTATATATATATATATAATAATTATTATATAATAATTCTACGTCCAAATTTTTCACGCAAAAACGGTCCTACGTCCAAATATCTCACGCCAAAACCGTCACGCCCAAATGTCCCATTCCCACAATAATATGTCCGTGGTTTAAGTGGTGTAACGAGTTTATATATGATCTTTAAAAGTGAATGATAATAATTATAATATTATCACAGAAAATTCTACGGTATCATAATATAATATTATTGTAATTATGGATACTTCAACATCAAGTCCAAGTGATGATGAATCTGTAATAGAATTTGTGAGTGGACTTGGGCAGTCGAGAAAACATCGCGTTTATCGTAATCGTACCGACCATTTCATCGAATGGGACGAAATCGAATTTTATAATAGGTTTCGTTTAAGTAAACGATGTGTAAACAAACTTACACGTTTATTACAAATAATTAAAATGTAGGTAAATTGTATAATAAAATATACAAAATATAGTTTAGGCAATTCATTACTATTATGGAAATTGATTATGAATTTGAAATTACAAATTGAATTAAATCACAGATATAAATCTTGCTAATATCAAAATTAAAAATGAATACGATTACATGCAGGTTAACCATAGAACGTAAAACAAAATATAGTTTTTTTGATGTTTAGCTATCAGTGGAAGATTGAAATAAATTGAACTATTATTATCATTCACTGTTCGGGGTTCACCTTGATCACAGTTTTGGTTCAACTTGGACGTGTTTGAAAAACCACATTTGAAATACCGGTGCGATACGGATACGATGAGACCGTTTCCCGATCACACATTACATTTGAACGTTTTCGATAATATTGTTAAACATTGGTTATTAAAAAAAAAAAAAAAACTTCGAAAATATTGCCTACGCGGAACGCCTCAAAAGCGGACGGTACCCATATTATAAAACGAACGGTCCTCATCCGAATCACTCGTCGCCCGGTTCGAATCGATGTTGTCAATATAATAATATTCAAATGAATTTCTCCGCTGTCGCCCGGCCACAATCGATCATCGGCACCACACATCGCACAATACCTAACGATGATGATGATGATAATAATAATAATAATAATAATAATAATATAATAACGCGATGAATAATAATAATAATAATAATAAAAAAAGTGTACAATAATAATAATAATAATAATAATAAAGACCCTCTGGTGAGATACGATAAAACGGATTACATCATGTCGTCCGGAACTTCTCATGTTACCGTATTCACACAAGGGATGCCAACGATCGCCCACGAAGCTCGTTTATCGTCGACTACATCGTACGCGTATATAATATAATATAAGTATATCCGTATAGCGGACGAAAACAAGTTAAGAGGCTTCTATTTTAGAGGGGAAAAACTAGTTTTTTTTTTTTTTTTCACCTCTACCGGCGCGGCACGCAATGAATGGCGTTTTTTTTTTTTATTTTATTTTATTATTATTTTATTTTCTTATTATTTCTACTTTATTAATTTTTTCGAAACTCGACGATATTACACGACGACGCACGGTGACAAACAAAAGAAGCGCGCGTGTAAACATTACCGGGAGATTATATATAGTCCCGGACGTCTCGTTATTGTAACCACTAACCATTAATATATTATAATTTTCGACCACGGCACTGCACCACCGCGGCGGTGGCCCGCTGCAATTGATTATTATTATATAATATTATTATGACGAATTGTGGGGAACGGATTTCTATAGGTACTCGCAAGAAACCGTCGAAATGTGCATTTAAAAAAAATCAAAATAAAATATCGTCATTATTTCAATGAAAATCAATTATATACAAATCGTGCACTATATTCTTGTCGGATAACGTCTCTTCTGTACTAGGTATTATACGCTGAAAGGTTGTTTGTTACTGGTAATTCAAAATTTTTTTACTATTTAATAAAACGCGGTTTCACACATTTGTATAGCTGAGAATCAGAACACGTGGACATTTAAGTTGAAAACAAAAACACGCGTTGAAAATAAACATTTGCACTAAAAAAATGATGAATATGTATTATTCTAATAAATATATGCATTTATATAAAAATCCTTTCACCAATAATAATATAAGAAAAGGTCCCACTAAATTAGGTACCTACCTACGTGTTGCGCACATCAAATAATAATCGGTGTTGGGATTTATCAACGGATATATTTTCTAAATAATTATGTACATATCTTTTTTATCTTATCTATAGATAATATAATAATAAAAATAAATAATTATGGTAAATTATCTAAACGCAAAGATAATACATAACGGATCGGTCATACTCATTATCACGCGTTCCTAAATCTTCAGATGTCTAATTACTTAGAAAGTATTTATACATTTCACGAATTATTATTTATTATTTCCATTTATTAACTCATGGAACAAAAATACATTTTTGCCGAGTAGGATAGAAGATATCATTTTAATATTGCTCTCTCACACTTTTCTATTCAGGAACGGTACCCGCAACATAAATCGTTTGCACGTCATGGTCTATCCAGTGTGTATTATACAAGTATAAATAATCATCATCTTGAATAAAAATTTCACATATTTTTAAGTAGGTATAATATTCGTCTAGATTATTTTTATAGATATATTTTTATACATAAAAGTATATAAAACATACTTAAATAATTATGTAAAATTGTTCAAATACCTATGCCGTTATCCCTATAGGCTATAGTGTACACATTTATATTATGAAAAATAATGGGAACATTTTTTTTTTTAATTTAAAAATTATCTTTTATTTTTGTTTAGATAAAACTTAATTTTTCTTTATCTAAATAGGTACGTTTTTATTTCCCAACACTGTAAATAATATATAATATTGTTATCAAGTAAATAATATCTATCCATAAATCTAGTAGGTAATCTAGTAAGGTAATTATACTTACCGAATGTCGAACATATTACGTATATAGTTTCAATTGATCGGACGATGACAATATGCGTAGCCATAATTGGTAGATCATCACCAGAATAGGGGTGTACATACTGAGGGGGATAAGCATATTATATCGCCCCCTCTTCCATATATATCATGTTTCTTCATTCTTTTTCAATCAAAACTAAAAAATTTTACACCGGCGAATGTCAGTATAAGTATACTTAGATCAATACACTTTGGATTACATAAAAATCAGTTTTACTAGCAGAATTACGTATTTTTGACAAATTCTACGTAACATAGGTTTGTAATGTACTTTTGCACATTATTAAAATAACAAAGAATAAAGGACGAAAAGTATAAATAGTTCATAATATATAGGTATATACTTATATACCTACCTACCTATAAAGTGTACAAATGTCATATAAACACAAATCGAAAAACCATACGTATGAATTATTTATTTTATTTTATTTATTTTTTTTAAATCAACATAATAAATATTAAAACACCGTATTTTTTTTATATATTTTTTCTTTTTTTACATTATTACAATCAAGAATATATTTTCACTGTCACGATAAAAATATAGTGCACAGCGATGTCCTACCATACATAACACTTTGGTTTTAGCTAATATTTATGTACAAATAAGTATACGATATAATGTAAAGATATCTAAAATGTGGTACATAAATACGAAATCAGCAACTATATATATTATAATAATATACAGTATAATAAGTAATAATTATAATGTACAGATATAGCGAGCGTTTTAATAACTTAAAAAATATATAGAATCACAGACATATAGAAATATATTTAATAATAGTATAATAATAATTAATAATAATACAAATAATAGGTACGTTTAAAACGTAAAAAAATAATAATAATATATTTAGCTCTCCCGACTTCGATTTTATTTTATTTTTTGTCCATGACATTCGAACGGAGTGATATATAAATAATTACATTATAATATGCGCGTACAATGATGATCGATAATCATGAACGATGATAGTATATATTGATATTGCTATCTTATATTATTATACAAAGAAGAAAGAAAACGTATATTGAAAAATTTTCGTGTGCGTTGAAATATTTAAGTGTAAGATGTTCTTTTTATTTTTAATTACCTATATATACACTTATATCGAAGCATAAGTTGTATAAATGTAACGTACCTTTACAATATAATATACAGACATTTAGGAACTGTAAAACTGCGGTTTAAGTAAATACGTTTTCAATGGTTATACACATATTTTATATAATGTATACGAAATAAATATATTATAATCATTTTGTATTTAACACGTTTTTGTGGACAAATTAGAATCACGATTGTCCCATACATTATATTATAATATTTTAAAGATCGGAAATCCTGAAGGAACGGGACGGGATGTATGATATGTACAATGGATCGGGAAAAATTGCATTACGTCGTGTGGTCGGTAATTTGATGATTTTTAAAAACCCGGGCACTTACAACCTCTATACAAAGGCATATTCTAGGGGGAAGGGCGATGAGGACATTTACCCCTCCCCCCCATTAATAATTTATATTCACATTTTTGTTTCTGCGTAGAAGAAAGTAAAATTTGTATTCAATATGTATGAATAAAAATAAATAAAAAAATCTATCTATCAATCCCCTCCCATAGACACAGGTGGTCAATTACGATATTGTCTCTATAAACGACAAAATCGTATACGTATACGTCCTGTGCACTGTCTAAGGATAAATCGTTTTCGTCCTTTTCTTTTTTTTTTTTTTTTTTCGTCAAATAGATTTATTACATTTTCTCCTTTCTCGGTCGTAAAAAACACTCCCCAGCATAATGCGATTGCATCGAACCCGATTATAGGACGTATATAGCTAGTATAGTAATATATAATCGCCGTGATTACAGAATTTCATTATTAGATATTATACAAAAATTGTAATAATTCGTATGTATCTATTGTAAAACAATAACGATTTTGTTCGCAGGACCGTATAAAAATTACGTTAAATATCACCTATACGTGTACTTTTTACGGAGTTTATCAAGACAAACGCGTATAGGTTTAAGTGTCAAGGAATTAGGTATAGATATATATGGTTTTAGTAGGGTCGTGAATTTTTATGCAAATGCATAGTTTTATACACTTGACTTAAAATTAATCTTGATTGAAAATATAAACGTTTCACAAGGTGATAGACTCTAAAATTGTGTTTTATTTTGCATATTATTTATGTTGAAATGAATGACAAGACAATTGCTTATTTCTGGACGATTATATAACACCTGCATACAATTGCGCAAATTACAGTTTACAGAATATATGAAATTTGAAGCGTGATAACATTATTGCTATACTGTAATAATTCCATATAAAAGTTTACTTATTAGGTACTTATTGCAGTTATCTGTGTACAAACATATATGCATAAAACAAAATGTAAATAATACCGATTGAAACGAATTAGTTTCGATGAAATTTAGGTATATGGAATCCAAAAGTAATTAATTGTATTTTATTTCATTAAATCCGGCATATTTTAGGTTAATTAATTAATTATTATTTTTTCGCATATTTTACATATTTTTCACATATTTTCGATATGTTATGTGCATATTTAAAACTTTTTTTCTCATATGAATCCGGGCCCTAGTTATTAGGTATATCGAAAAGTTTTTTTTTTCAAAAATATTCAATCGAACAATAACAATATTCGTTTTACCTATATTGCGGAAAATGACAAATCGTTAGTATATAGTGATTAAAACGTAATAACTCAACGCATAAGTACATTGTTTTATTGAACGTCCTTGGAAGATTCTGTTTCTGTAAACATATTTGCCGCACAATTGGTATATGATACCGAACATCCTGGTGCACGTTAATTGTTCCCAAGGATTTTGCGTGAAATGGGCGAAAAATTTAATAAATATACACTCTAAATTATGACAACCGCGCAGCAATAGTGATCGGCTATAGTGAGAACAATATAGGTACTTAATATAAAACGATGGTTACGATAACTTTTATGTTCTCGTATCATTCGATTGCTTTTTGAATATAATATGTAATACATATAAAATATAATATGTACCCCATAAACTGTAATTTATTGACGAAATTGTTAAAAAAAAAAAAAATCCGTTACATTTAATTTGAATACATCTGGTTTACCATTGTATAATATGATATAATAATATTATACCTATATATACATACACAGGGTCCACCACAAGAACCGGATAACTCGATTTTCATGAATTTTCAGGACAGAGTAAAACCCGTGTTTATGAAAAATAATAATCCTTTACAATAATTTTGCTTATACCGTTTATTAAAAATATATTATCATAGTTATTGCATCATATGAAATATAAAATTATATAAACAGCTTTGTATGGTTTCATTCGTCCCCTAAAAATAATAAAAAGTTGAAGATTCTGGAACCATATGGAGTTGTCTGCAGGTTATTGCACAACATATTTCCAAATGTTATATGAAGTTAACTATTTGTTAAACGGTAATTCACAAACATGTAACCCTGCATTTCCGCTAATAATTCTGAAACTAAATACCGGAGTAATATCTACATTATTTGTACCCATTTGTCCATATTTTCCTTTATCATGTTATTGATTTTAAATTAAACGATTTCACCAAAAAATCGAGTTATCTGGTCGTTGCAATCGACCATTCGTATTACAAACGAGTAACGGACAGCCTAACAGATTTTCGAACATATTATTGCTATTTTTTCGGGTATAATGTATATACAAAATAATGTATTGAAGTAATCGATTTTCTGTTAAAAAAAAAAAAAACACTCATTTTAGTAAGAAAAATATGAATAACTCGAAAATAATAACTCAAGAGTTTGGTGAAATAAAATTATATACGAGGATCATCTGGAGAGTAAAGACATCAATGCTGTAAAAAATTTTAAAACAAATTACATCTTTAATAACACAAATACCATCCTATAAAAGTCTTTTTTTGGACCATCCCATTTAGCTATTCCCGTTCGGGAAGGTCAAATGACAACGGTCCACAGATTTCCTATAGTGTCTGAATTCATGTAACCGACTTTATATGGTCGACTTCATAACCTATCATATTTCCCAGGTGGATCTACTATGTTTCTGAGAAGAACTTCCCAGATTAGGAACCAACGGTCTATACTATTAGGGGATGTTACATAATATATAAGGATATTAATTTTCAACGTAATCCATAATTTTAGAATAAAATAAATAATAAATATATACTGCAGAATTTGTAAAAATATCGTTTTTAAACACTTTAGAAAGGATATTATATGATTACAATTAAATATTATACGGAGAAAGGACATATTTTTTAAAATAGAATTCTAAATAACAAATAAACGATAGGTACTTACATTATATAGTACATAATATAGTGTAGGGCTTTTATTTTGCAATCGAGTGTCTGGTCATTAATGCAGACAATTTGGACCCAAAAATTACAAATAAATGGAAAATTAAAATGTTATATAATATTATAATATTAGCTATATAGAGTGTCATCGATTAATCTACTATAATATACGAATAAAACATAAAGTAATAAATGGACTGAATATGATATAATATTGAACATATAGATTATAATATATTATAATATATATATTATTATTATACATTATTATACCATACAATTCATTTTAAGATATGGAAATGTAATTTTCTCACCGTAAGCACTATAGGTATATTATATTATTATTATAATCTGAATACGATAATAAGTAAATGTCTGTTGAACATTATTATAATTAGAATATTTCCGAAGATCATATGACAGCACTATATAATAAAATAATGATATTTACAAATCGCGATAGCTGTACACGCGGTTCATTATATTTGCACATTTTAAATTACAGTAAAGTATGTAATATAATATGTATGTACCTACGTCTAGGCGATTTACGTAGACCCCATTTCTGACCACTAAATTTTGAATAAGAGCAAAAAAAAAATAATATTATTTCGAGTATATTTTCCTGTTTATATTACTATATAAAATTAGTAAGGATAATGAAATGGTTTTGCAAAAATATCGGTGTAACCATGCAAAAGTAGAACCAGGATACAATGTATTACTACCACACATAATTTACTACAATATAATACACTTTAATAATACAATATTGTATACTTTACTACTGAGTTTTTAGGATAGGTTTAGGTTAAACTAAAAATTGTCTAAAAAATATTCGATGTTTGGTACTACTATATATATACAATGTCGTTAATTTAATGTTAATACAATTAAAAATAAATAAATAATAATTTTTCTCAGAGTTTTTCCGAAAATTATACCTCGGATAAAATATATATAGATTTCGTTCGAGTTATTGGAATTATTTAAGAATGAAATTTTAAAAATATTTTACTTATTTCTTGCATTTTCACGAATTCAACATGATAATATTACAATTTCGCGTTGGAACGTATAACACTGTAAGCCCTGCGATAGTTAAGGGAAACCGGGCTGAATAGTAACATGAGTCAATCCTATATGGTCATATATTGTATGTATTGTATTTGCCTGTTATCAGTTTGACTTTACCACGTTTAATCAGCCAAATAATTAATTAAATGTGATATTGGCGTACGAAAGTGAATTTTTTTTATACATTTTTTTTCACAATTAGTTTTCTATATTTTTGTACAATTATTATACGTATTATATATATATACTATACTGTATAGATTATTATACATTTATAGAAAATAAAATTAGTTATTAGAAAAATGTGTCATTTTTATTGCAATTAAGAAAAAAATCCCTCTAAATTTAAACTTTAAATTCTGTTTTATCAATGAAATAATGTAACGAAATGATACTACTGTGTTACTGAAATTGACCCTGAAACAACGACAATTGTAGTAAAATATGTATTTATAGTTAGTAAGCAGCAACATATTTAGTCATCGATTATTCTTGTGTAATTTAAAAATTGTTACGCGTGTTAGTGTATATAATGTACGATAGTGTATCTATAGAGTATAAAACAAGAGCGAACCTAATTTCAGTTTTTAAATTGAATTCAAAATTATTGAAATTTCTTAAAAATTGCTTACACAGTATCACTTCAGCAACGAGTATGTAGCATCGCTTCTTTTAGTTTTTAGAACTTTAGTACAAAATATTATCATTAACCCCGGTTTCCTCTGTTAATATTATATACGTAATAAAATGATTTATAATGTGATACGTGGTCTAGTATATCGAAATCAACTATATGATATTATAATAAAGTATAAGTACATATTTTCAAAACGTCTTTTATTTTTTGCATTTTCTTTAAGTATATACCCAAAAGATCTTACAGTAATATTATGACATGTAATGATAATTCAACAAGTCCACATTAAATTTCATAACAAGCCGATTCCGTAATAAACTATAGTCGCCAAGTATATTATAATGTATAACGTTTATAGGTATAACTCGTCCAGTTCATCTGCACTCTTGGCGACCGTTACATTTTTTAATTTACAGAAGATATAAAAAACTGCAGAAGCATAGGTGTGTTGCCAACATGTTTTTTTTAGGTTATCTCTATGGAATATAATATACTAATTATCTAATAAAATAGCCACGTGTATGTAAAAGTCGCACAATATATGTCAGTATATTTCCTCACACATTGTTTAATTAGTATTTTTTTGAATCTGGTCAGACGTGTGATATCACCTGTGGGCGCAGAGGAACTGGAGGAGGGGGAGGGTTATAATATTATTTTAATAAATAATATTTATATTATAATATTCATAATATATAAATTTATAAACGTATTTTGTGCATATTCCGATATCATATATAAGTTATAAATTATTATATAATACATATATATATAAGAAGTAGGTCAAACTCGAAATTTAGGTGTCGAACCGAACTTGAACTATAAAGTTTAAGATGAAACCCGAACCGAACATGTAGTCTTAATGTGTTCTAAAGGTCTTCGACTCTTTTCAATCTTTTTTACAAATGTAAATATAAGCAGAATAATAGAAAAATGTTGTGAGGTGGTTAGTTTAGTGGCGAGTTTAGACCCACTCGAAAAACGTTCGAGTTAGAATATAGTCGGTCCAAGTTCGAACGTTTAGCAGTTCGGTTCGATTTTTCGATTTTTCAAACTTTAAACTGTTCGACTCACCTCTGATATATACAAAATGTATGTATATATATATATTTTTTTTTTTTTGCGCCCAATAAATATAATAATAAAATATATAATATTATACAATATTGTACTTATATACTTAAAAATACAGTTTTTTTTTTTCGAATATACGTATAATATACGTGTGTGTGTATAATATTATTTGCCATTCATTTTGTGTATATTAGCGTGTGTGTATGTGTGTGTGTGTGTGTGTGTGTATTTGCGTATTTACGTCATCGTCGTCGTCGTCGATTATTGCTGGCCACCGCTGTAGCCAGACACCCACTGTCATAAGGAATGATAGTCGTGCAGTAGCGACGGATCCGCTGGATGGCCGGCCGCGATCTGCTGCAAGCTGTGATGATGGTCGCCGGCGGTGATCAGCGGACGGCCGCCGCCGATGGGCGACCCGAACCCGCCGACCACGGTCCCGTTGCCGATCAGCTGCGACTGGTGGTGGTACGCCGCGGCGGCCGCCGCCGAGTTGGCCATCATCGACGGCCCGCCGACGGACATCGGCGGCTTGACGTCCCCACCGCCGACGCCGCCGAACATCATCTCGTGGTGGTGGCTCGACAGATGGTCCTGCGAACGGAAAAAAACGAACGGGTTCACGTTTAGATTTTGGACAGCGAAACGTTACATTATAATACGGGACAATATATATTATATATATATATATATACGATATTATAATATTATCCGATGCTGGCCGTTAACGAGATAATAAGTTAACGGTTAAGTTCATTTTGACTTTTAACTTTACCTTTTTATATTTGATTTTTTCGTTAACATTATTTATTAACTTGACTTATTTTTGGTTATATTAACATTTAGATAACGAGTTATACATTTAATTGAAACCCGGTAAGTTAATTTTGAAACAATTGATACATTTTTGTTTCGTATTGTGTCTATATTGTCAAAATGGTTAAATAAAATTAATGTTGTTTTTGTCGTTTCCAATAATATTAATATATTATAGGGATTATCTATTTCCCGAAAATATAAATAAAAATAAGAATACCTATATATTATATATTAATCTCCTCGTATTATAAACTGAAGAATATATATTAGATTTCCCATCAATGAACAATATTTAGGTAGATACTAATTTACAATGAGCAATTTTTATTTGTTGAAATTTTCAAGAAAAGAGTAGGTATCAACTAATTAAACCTTTTTATGAATCAATTTGTTGTTATTTTAAATAATAATTATTGTAAATACATTGTAGTATTTTCAATAATATTATGTGAATAATTTTTAAAAACTTTGTTACTAGAGAGGATAAAATAAGGGATGAGTATATCAGAAGTAGTATAGGGGTAGCTTCGATAGTAAACAAAACGAGAGAGAATAGATTAAGATGGCTCGGGCATGTATTAAGGAGGGAAGAGACTGAGGTAGTATGATTAGTAAGGAAAATGCATGTTGTTGGTAAGAGGGAGAGAGGAAGACCGAAAAAGAGATGGGGGGATGTGATGGCGAGTGATATGAGGAAGGTGGGAGTAAGTGAAGAAGATGCGGGAGATAGAGTTAAGTGGAAGTGTAGGACCAGGGTGGCCGACCCCAAA
>JAIPRL010012008.1:0-12632 GCA_025469235.1 Pemphigus obesinymphae
AAAAGTACGTAATAACCCCAAGAATGTATTTCACATGTGACATAAAAATATATGAAATGTACGGCACAAGAAAAATATAAAATAATAATTTTAATACATAAAACTAGAATATTGTAATATTTCCTAAAGAAAAAGTGGACTGAGGGCGAATAGTGGCGCCACCTGTACGACAATTTTGAACTACCAAAATGCCTTAAAAATTAGTACCAAAAATATTTACAAGTAGTATCACCTTATCTTCCCTATATCGTGGTTTTTATATTGTGGCATTGTGCGTTACCTACTTTTTTTGTGTTTTTATAGCTGTGGTAACAATTCGCATTTCAATATGTCTCCAAAGTGCTGTGTAATGTAATTTACGTCTTACAATGAAAAAATTAGTTTTTTCTAATTTCCTAAAAATTAAATTTTAATAGAAAAATGGATAAAAACAATTCCTTGTTCCAATTTTGTTGTTAAGCCGAGGAGGTTAATTTACGAAAAACATTTTAGTCAAGAGCAGATAGTAAAAACTTGGGAGTCTGGTTCTGGTACTTCAAAAGTTGTAGTATGTATTATTTTATGTGACATATTTGAATGCAATTTTAACATAATAGTACGGCCAATACTTAAAATGCTTGAAATTTTTGAATCAAGAAATGCTTCTCGGCATATTTTACTTAAATGATCAATAACATTAAATGATAAATTATGTTCAGAAATAAATAAATCCACATAATAACAATTCTTCTTTTTTAATTTTATCTTAAAGTTTATTCGTGACGTTTGATTTTCTCTGTATATTTCGGGAGTATATTTTATTTTATCGTCTATAATATTCCAAAGTAGGTAATGAGTAATAATTTTAAGCAAATCGAATATAATACAAATGTAGATAATATATTTAATACCTAATTTATTGCCATTTTATTGAATACTCGGATTTTATAAATATTAAAAATATAAATATAAATTGTCAATGCGTAAATCTATTCAAAAATTTCGTATTGAGTATTCAATATTCATATAAATTTTTCAACCATGCCATTCATCATAGAATGTGTAGTTCGGTTATTAATGACCACTATGTAAGCACTACTAGGTTTACACAAATCGTGCAAAAAGCACAACCAAACATGATCCTGTATTATCTTCTCGACGACTAACCTGTTCTTCGCAATCGTGGTCTATTCGTAGGACATTAGAGCAACTTATCATTTAGTTGTTGTCACCCGGCATTATAATTTTTTTTTATCAAATAGAATTTCCAATTTAATTTTCTTTAATATTATAGATGGGTATAAATATTCCATTAACTAGGAATCAAAAATAAATTACCTATTAAATATTTTTTATTATTATTTTATTCTCTAAAATATTAATAGCAAACATAAATATTTCATAATTTCTAGTTTCTACTCACAATGGTTATTATAATTATTTATATTTATTGTTTATAAGATTTAAAAATACTAAATGTAATAGCTTAGCATATAGGAATAATTATAATGTTAATCCGTCTGTTTTTTAACTCTCCAGTTAGAGTTCTTTTCAATTGAGTAGTCTGGAAAATATTTCAATTTAGTCATAACCATAGTTGCTGAACAATTAAACTTTTTAGCACTATTCAGAGAAAATCTACTTTTTGTATGAGTCACGGGGGATCATTCTATATGAACCAAAAGGAGTACATTTGTACAATTATCATTGGTTTTATCATTGTTTTATCACATGTTTTAAAATGGGCAACCCATAAATTTAATTTACAAATCTCAAAGTTCAAGTGAAAACCTGTATTTAGATTTGTTTTCTACCAATATAATTCATAAACACATTTTTAAAATATTGGCTCATAATTTAAAAGTTATTAACAAATGACGAAAATTTGAATTTTGAATTAATGCAACCAAAGTATGGTAGTTTAAATTATATTTCCAGTTTATTAAGTAGGTACACATCTTTAATATTAAAGAAAACAAACTGAAAATTCAATTTGATAACGTAAATAAATGATAACATCGGGTGATAACAACTAAATGATAAGGCGTTGCTATAGACTCGTCCTGCTCTAATGTCCTGCGTATAGAATCGTCCAATATACACGATGAAATTAGTATATAATAGCCGATTCTGGGCCATAGGCCTTTATGTGTAATGGAGGATTATGCATAGTTAATCCTCCATTATACACATAGATACGCCACCGCATCCACTATATATATAACCTAACACATATCATACACTCTACTCTCATTAACCTAATATAATCTATACCCCTCCTCTTTCAACATATCCACCCTCTTACCACCCCCCCCTACGTTTTATACATACATTTTGATTATTATTATTATAATCACAGTCGTAGCCTATAATATAACCTATAATCATCCTTAGAACCCCCCAGGATCCCCCTATTACATTTTTTATTATTATCAGAATATTATCTAACAACATGAGATATAAGCATGGATTATTATTATACATTCAGTATCTCCCCCCTTCAACTTACCATTCCTTTATTTTTATTCATTTTTTTTTTTTTTGGGGGGGGCATGGTAGGAACCTCCACGTGGTGCCCCTGGAACGACGAGATTGCAAACTTATGAGATATATCTAATATATGCAACAATAATGCAACGCTCGTCAACCAATCTTACCAACCACGGTCTTCAGCCAAAAAGGTCCTTTTCAGGGCCAACCATGACGATGATATCCATAAATATTGAAGGTCTTACATCAGAGAAAGAGAGTATGTTGTGAGGTGCTGTGTGTACAAGAGACGCACTGAGAAACAAACCACAGAAGACCAAAAATAAACGGAATGAGACTAGTAGTAGAAAGGCCACATAGCAAATACGGAAGTGCTATATTTACTAAATCAGATTTGGATATAATATCGACAGGAATCACAGACAAAAACAATAAAGAAATTATGACAATAGATGTAAAGCAATGCACCATAACATCAATATATAAACCCCCTAATGTACTATTCGAATTTGAAGAACCTGAGAATTACGGGAAAAGGAATACAAAAATTGTAATGGGAGATTTTAATAGTCATAATGTGATGTGGGGATATACAGAGAATAATGAAGATGGTGAAAATGTCGAAGATTGGGCAGAAAGGGACAATATGAGTTTGATACATGATGCTAAACTTCCACCATCATTTAACAGCGGCAGATGGCGGAAAGGCTATAACACAGACAACATCTTCGTGAGTCATAATATAAGAAATATGAGCACTAAATCAATATTGAAGGCTATCACAAAAACCCAACTTCGGCCGATTCAATGCCAGATAAATGCAGTCATAATACCACGAATGGTACCCTTTAGAAGACGATTCAACTTTTAAAAGGCTAAATGGGCAGAATTCACGAAGCAGATAGTTACTGAAATACAAACGATACAACCAACACCTACCAATTATTGAAAATTTGTTGATAGACTAAAGAAGGTTTCAAGAAAGAATATACCAAGGGAATGCCACACCAATTACATCAAGGGGATACTGCAAGACATCATCAAGGATTTAGAAATTTACTACGGAAGGTATGAGGAAGACCCCTTTTCGGAACTAACAATTGAAGCTGGAGAACTTCTTATGAAGAGGATAGCCGAAGAACGTAAAAAAGAATGGATGACATTGATTAAAGATTTAGATATGGTAAAAAACAGTAACAAAGCCTGGAAATTATTAAAGAGCATGAACAATGAAAAACAACAACCGAAAGAACATATAAACATAACACCAGATCAAATTGCACACAAATTATTAATGAATGGCAAAACAAAAGGAAAGAAAACTAAGCTTAAATATAAAATGAATATGGAAAATAATACAGGGGATTTCTATTTCAACAAACCGTTTGAGATGGATGAGTTGAATAAGGCCATCGGAGTAATGAAAAATAGGAAGGCAGCAGGTATCGACGGAGTCATGACAGAACAGATCAAGCAACTAGACCCCGTAACCAAGAAATGACTACTAAACATGTTCAATAACTGTATTGAAACCGACATTATCCCAACAGAATGGCTCAAATCCCATGTTGTGGCATTATTGAAGCGTGGGAAAGCCCCTACAGACGCAAGTAATTTTAGACCCGTATCACTATTATGTCATATATATAAAATATTTGAGAGAATGATACTGAACAGAATAAGCAACAAGATAGACGAGAAGCTTATTAAGCAACAAGCTGGCCTTAGGGCTGGTAGGTCATGCACGGGGCAAATACTCAACCTTGTTGAAAAAATAGAGAAAGACTATGAGAATAAGGTAATAACAGGTGCAGCTTTTATCGACCTCAGTGCTGCATATGATACGGTCAATCATAGGTTACTGGTTAAGAAAACATACGAGTTAACTGAAGACGCGAAATTCACAAAAATTATTGGTTTTTTGTGTCATTGCAGAATAAAAAGAGCAGATGGAGGAGACAAAATAATGGATTACCCCAAGGAAGTGTTTTAGCACCAATCTTATTTAATATATACACTAACGATCAACCAATTGGGGACCAAACGAAGCACTTTATATACGCTGATGACCTCGCTATTACAACCCGGGGAAAAACATTCGAGGAGATGGAAGTGAATCTGAATGCCGCGCTTAATACTATGAAGGAATACTATAATAATAATTACCTCAAACCGAATCCAGCAAAAACACAAGTTACCACTTTTTACTTACGAAACAGAGATGCTAAGCGGAAATTGAGAATTAATTGGCAAGACACAGAATTAAAGCATTGCGATGAACCAAAATACTTAGGCATTAAACTTGATAGAGCACTGACATATAGAAGTCATTGGAAAATAAAAAAAATAAAATAGGAACAAGAAACTGTGTACTCCAGAAATTGGTTGGCTCTCAATGGGGCGCAGACCCTCATGTCCTAAGAACGACAGCCTTATCATTATGTTACTCGACGGGTGAATGTGCATGTGCTGCATGGAAAAACTCAGCACATGCCAAAAAGGTAGACGTGGCCCTAAATGTAACAAATAGATTAATTACGGGATGTTTGAGGCCAACCCCAATTCAGAAAGTACAAGTATTATGCGGGATAGCACCTCCTAACATAAGGCGAGAAGTAGCAGCAAGAGTGGAGAAAACAAAACAAGAATCAGACATAAGACATCCTTTATATGGAGGTAAATTCACGGGGAGTCGACTTAAATCGAGGAAAAACTTTTTGAAGACAACAATTAGCCTATCACAAAACACCTGAAGCGACGAGAATATATCTATGGAAAGAGGGAATGAAAGGGCATAAATCACAGCTATGGAAGGACCCGAAGGAAAGATTACCAACCGGAAGTTATCTACCATGGTCGATATGGAAGACACTAAATAGATTACGAACCGAAACTGGAAGGACAGCAAGTAATATGGAGAAATGGGGAATAAAAAAGGATTGAAAATGCGAATGCGGAGAGGAGCAGAATGCAGACCATCTGTTTGCATGCCTATTACTACCGATTAAGTGTAGAAAGGAAGAATTTTTGACACATGAAATCTCAGACAACGCAATACAAATTGCGGCTTATTGGAAGGGAAAGGGATATGAAGACCGACACGACAAGAAGAAGAAGATTCATTTTTTTGTATTGTAACAGACATAGGTACTGTATATGTAAATAAATTTATCTTTTAATGTTTTTTTTTATGTTATCATCACAACATAACAAATTGTAATAAATTATCGAATTATATAAAACCTACCAGATAACCCACTACCTTCGTAAACATTATTCTCGCCTCACTGACATCATACTAAACGTATTTTTTTGTCAATAATAGTAAGTATAAATGTAAAATGGTTAAAAAACCTTTAAATATCGTATATTATATACACAGCTTAACCCAATGCTGTAAAACCCCCGTTCGATAATATCAAGTTAAGATAAACCAGTTTCCCGACCGACTGAGATCAGTCTGTGTATTATAGTCATAGTTCGAAGACGTATCTTTCCAAGTTTATCCGCAAACATATTTTTCAGTGTTAGTTTATTCTTATCCAGTTTGTTCTGACAAAGTGTTAATTTTTGTTTTATAATATCTACGTGCGTGTGTTTTATTGGAAATTGTGATAATGTTTAACTATACCACATGCGATAAGGCTTTCACCATGAAGCATAATCTTACAAGACATATTAAGACCCACGACGGAGGAAAATTTTAATGCAGTGTTTAGCCGAAAGTATTCAATCGACTAGATAATCTTGCCAAGCATTCAACAAAAAAACTCATGGTAAGATTTAAAATACTCCTATTATTTTTAAAATAATATTATATGAGGCTTTTATTTATTTTTCAGGGTAATACATGTGATATATCATTTTCGGCAAAACAACAACAAGAACCGATTATGGCAGATCCAGTTACACATGGCATACTTAACCTGAACCTCCGATCAATAAAAAAGTATGGAGTAAAAAAGATATTAAAATTATGGTTAAAGAAGACGATTTACACTCTCGAAAAAGATCAAATGAGAATTATGTGTATTCAAACAAGTTAAAAAAAAACACGTATGAATTAAATAGCAGGTTTTGTTGAAGTCGCGGCACCGCATTACCGTAAAATTGCATGGTATTACGCTAAAAACATTCAAAATATCACCAACTATACATCATTTCTCAACTCTATAAAGTCTGATCTGGTGAATAAACTTAGAGATTTTACAAGGATCAAACCAATTAAATTCAATTTGAAATTAGAGTCAACATACAAAATACCTTATGAAGATGGGTCAAGGGAAGACCGCGCCTTTAAAACATCTGCTAGACCGCTTTTTGCTGATAGTAAATTAGAAAATATTATCAATGAAAATGAAGAATTTTTGAGCCTTATTACGTAAGAAAATACATATATGAGTAGAGGCAGCGGATTCTCTCTAGAAAAAAATCGATGGAATGTTGTTAGCTATATATCGTTATACGCCTATAAGAGGGTACATCCCGTTACCTGCCTATATTAAAAACAAAAAAGCGGCAATATACCCGCAAAACTCAGACGAACAATGTTTCAAATGGGCGATCCTTGCAAGACATGTAACAGGAGAACATAAATGTCGCTTTGGTGAAAATTATAAAGGTTAAATTTTTCTGGATTAATTTTTTCTACCCGTCTCGACGAAATAAAAATGTTTGAAAAATAAAATTCAAACGTGTCGATAAATATTTACGGACTGGAAAAAAGACTTCCAGCCACCGCGTAAATTAGCAACATTTGAAGTGTATCTACTAAAAGTAGTTGATGAAGAGAAACCTGAACATTTCGATCTGTTATTATTAACTGATAATGACAGATATCATTACACTTACATTTCTAATTTTACCCGACTCATCCGTAACCAGATAACATTACACGGACATAAAATCTTTATCTGTAAAAGATGTTTTTCCTCCTTCGATGATCAACCAAAAAAATATAAGTTAAGTGAGCAGAAGGCACTAGAAGAGCATAGAAAAATCTGTGGTTCGCATAAACCTATTTTACCAATTATACCAAAAGAAGGAGATATGATAGAGTTTAAAGAGTGGATGAGGACGCAAAGACATCCTGTCATTATATTTGCAGACTTTGAGGTGCTACTTTAGAAAGCAAGAGTATTAATACTAAAGTATTTTAAAGGCATGACTCAATGAGTTATGCATTATACATAAAAACATCAGATGACGTACCAGTCGAGTTACTTGAGAAATACGATATACCACAAACACCGATAATATCCCGAGGATGCAAGTCACTTCATGAAGTGGCTAAATATTTTGTAGAGACGGCGATAGATATAGCTCAGAATGCTGACAAGATATTGAAGTCAAATATTCCGATTATTATGATTGATGATGAAAGAAAATTACATGTTACCAATACAAACTGTAATTTATGCAAATCTGTGTATACAACAAAAAATCACAAGATGGCAGACCAAAACCACCTTTCCGGCCGTTTCAGACAAACTCTCTGCAATAACTGCAACCTAAAATTTAAAAAACCATATTTCATTCCATGCTTTCTACACAGTCTCTCTAATTACGAAGCGCGCTTCATTGTAACAGAACTCAGTTACGAAGAACTTGCAATTACCGTCATATCGAACAGCGTGGAGAAATTTATATTTTTTTCCAAGTATATTAACAATACCTTCACCATAAGATTCATAGATACATTCTGGTTTATGGCGTCAAGTTTAGCAACCTTGGCGTCAAACCTTATAATACCAAGGTTCGAGATATTTCGAGAAACAACAAAGGTGTTTTAAAGTGTTGATTTGCCGCTTGTTACTCATAAGGGTGTTTACCGGTATGAGTATACGGATAGTTGGGAAAAATTAGAAGAGACTAGTTTACCGACTAAAGAGAAGTTCTACTCAACGTTAACCGAAAAACATATATCCAATGAGGATTATAATCATGCAAGGAAGATGTGGGATCATTTCGGCTGTAAGACTTTGGGTGTATTTGAATGTGGATATCATGTTGTTAGAGAATGTTTTTGAAAATTTCAGGGACACATGTATGAAAACACATAATCTGGATCCAACACATTATTATATGGCGTATGGATTCTCATTCGATTGTATGTTAAAATATACGGGAATAAAGCTAGAACTACTCACGGACTACGACATGCTTCTGATGTTCAAAAAAGGTGTTAGAGGTGGACTAACACAAGCTAGTATGCGATATGTAAAAGCGAATAACCACACAACACCCGATTTTGATAAAACCAAACCTAAAGCATGGTTAATTTATCAAGACTGCAACAACTTATATGAATGGGCCATGTCTCAATTTATGTCATATGGAGGGTTCAAGTGGGTGGGACCGACATTAAATGGACTAGATATGTTAACGGAGACGTCACACATTAGTCGCATTTATGAAGTCGACATAACATACCCGAAGCATCTCCACAACGAATACAATGATCTACTGTTTTTACCCAATTATAGTAAGCCTCCAAGATCTTCAGTTCAGAAGCTCATGGCCGTATTGGAACGTAAAACAAAGTACATAATACACTACAGCAATCTACAGCAAGCAATTTCAAACGGATTAATTGTTGAAAAGGTATATATATTTATTTTTTAGTTAATTTGTTATTTTATTATTACTGTGTTTCGAGTATATAGAGAGTTTAACCAGTCACCGTGGATAGCAAAGTATATCAACTTATATCGAACTAAGAAAAAAGGCAGAAAACGATTTTGAAAAGGACTTTTTGAAGTTAATGAACAACTCTGTATTTGGTAAAACAATGGAGAATGTTCACAAACAATTAGAGATAAAGCTTGTATCAAATTACTGTAGAATACAAAAATTAATTAATAGACCCACCTTTAAATATGCCATTAGCTATAATGAAAATTTATCAGCTGTGACATTGGATAAAAAGATTATTGAATTTAACAAGCCTATGTATATCGGGTTTTCAATGTTAAATATATCTAAAACACTAATGTATGATTATCATTATAACGTGATGAAGAAACATTATAAAGATGACATAAGCGTATACAGATTACGGATACAGATTCATTGGTATACTGCCTAAAAACAGATGATTTTTATGTAGACTTGTTAACCAACCCCATACTGTTTGACCGTATGGACACATTAAATTTGCCGAGATCCCACCCATGCTATATCGCAAAGCGGAAGAAAATTCCGGGACTATTTTCAAACGAGACTGATGGGAAGACTATGACAGAATTCGTTGCATTAAGAGCAAAGTCTTATGCATATACAATCTAAGGAAAAGAAAAAATCAAGGCGAAAGATATTAGAAGACATGTGGTTAAAAACCATATGACTTTAGAAGATCATAAACAATGTATATTCTCTTAAGACAATGATACAGGGAATGGACTTACACCATTTAGAGAAAATATTTCAATCAGATCATTCAAACAACAGCTGATGACCATCAAATCAAATAAGCTGACATACAACAGACATGATAATAAGCGTTATGTTCTTGAAGATAGAATATATACCAAGGCTCATAACCATTATTATATTAAATAAATAATGATATTAATATTGTAAATATTGTATATAATTTGTAAATATTTAATATATTGTAAATTGTTTTGCACTATTTGTTAAGAATAAAACATAAGTAAAATTTACATATATTGTTTATATTGACTTTTTTTTTTTTTTATTATAATCCACATATCCTGCACATATTATTCCTACACCCATATATTTTACATCCATATATCCAACACGTATATGCGCATTCATATATCATACACCTGCATGTGTTACACCAGCTACATATTTGCATCCTCTGCATCCACTGAACCCGATACACCAGCATTCCTATTAGTGTTTTATTTCTGGTTTGATTTAAATTAACAAAAAAGTACCTACTTTTTTTTACTAAATAAGTGATAATAAAATGAGAAAAGTGGTTATTTCATCAAAATACCGACAAATTTACAAATTCATGTAAAGATAATTTACTCCCCTAAACACATAATCATAAGTATATATGTTCAGGAAAACTAATATTCGCCAACGGCGTAGGAATATTAAAAATTATCATTACCAGTGTTTATAAATGAGCAGCACCCATTATCTAATATTGTTTAATATTGTCCGCGTTATATTTATCCCTAAAAAAAAATGTTCACCCAATTAAAAATCACATATACTTACAAATAAAATTTAATCTCAAATCCATTATTCTGTTTATATAAATTTAATCTCGAATCCATTTTTCTGTATATATTAATTAATCTCAACCCCATTATTATAAAACTACCATCGGGTATAAAAGGCCGTCCCACACAACACACAATACCATTCTTCCTTCAGCGTTGTAGTGAGACCTACCCGGGCAGACTCGCGCAACGTCTGAAGGAATCGACCACAGTTCGGCTGTCTGCCATTATGGCCGTTTGCTTTCTTTCTTTTCTCGTGTGTTTAAATGAAATAATGAATTTCTGAAGTGTGTAAATCAATAATTATTAAAATTTGTCAAATGTGTACATAAAATCTTGTAATAAATTTTCAATTTTTAAATGTTAAATTTTGCCTTCTCTCATTCTAACTCATTCTAAACAAATGATAATAATATTACGTCTCATGCGCAAAGGACTTGATCTTACACCAAACAGTACGAGCAACTTTGAAAAACCCGCTAGTACTTGAGTTCATTATGCACTCAGGAAACGACAAATTCGGTTGCTCTGCTGTTTGGTATTCGTCAGCGACATGAGCGTATGTTCCAAAACATTTGTTTAATTCTTTATAACATCCTTCCTCAACAATATATATATGCGTATATTATTATATCACGATTTATTGTAAGATATATATATATATACATAACATGTATATTTAATATTAAAATATAACAACAGAAAAGACATATACATAACACAGGGGATAAGATGATCAATAATTTATATGTATATTGTATATAAGATGTTCAATGAATATTTGTGTGTGTGTGTGTGTGTGTGTGTGTGTGTGTGTGTGTGTGTGTGTGTGTGTGTGTGTGTGTGTGTTACCTATGTATTGTAGTAAACGGTATTCGAGTAATAGATAATACGTTATACATTTTTATCATGTATAAAATAAAATATTTAAAAAATATAAAGAAGCGTGAATATAATATAATTAATAGTATAGCGCATACAATATAATTTGAAAAAATTTTGTGTATTTAGCATGTTAAATAATAAATATTAATATGTATAAACGTAGGAGCATGCTAAATTTAAAATTAACATGTGAAATATTAGTATATATAGACGCGGGAGCATATCGTTTATGGGTGTATAATCTATTTGAAAAAAATGTTTGATTAATATTATCATATAAACAGTTAAATATTTAAAGATTAGAAAGAAGTCTGAATGTAATACAACCAATAGTATAGCATATACAACATCATTTGGGGATATTACATGTTTACATATCCGTTAATTATAAGAAATTAGGATAAAATATGCATTTTTACGAGTTTATTGATGCAGATACCTATTCTTGAATATACTTTAACATTTCAAATAATATATAATTTGATATGCAAGATTACGCATAGTCGAAGGACATTTCGTATTTTAATATAATACTTTAACCGAATAAAGTTTAATAATATTAAAATAATAATAAAAATAGTTATATATGAACACATATGTATATAGTATACCTATATATAGACACATAAATGTATTTATTTAAAAAAAAAAAATTAAATTGGATATAATATATTGTAAAAGTAGGTATTATACACACCTTACAATATTAGATGTTTGCGCCGGACAGGTCCTACGATTTAGGCGGTTGCCTGTTCCGACTCGCAGGTGTATTGACACTTCGGGAAAACTCGGGTAACCAAATGTAAATAAATAATAAATCGAAAATGTATGATGTGCCGCAAATGGCAGACACACGAATATAATATTACAATTTATATGTTGTATATACAAAACAACTCAACAATGAATTACGCGCAGCCTTAAATATATAGGTACGAAATAACAATAATAATATGTAGACACAAACAATAAAATGAGCATGAACACGACCTGGTTGTCGACGAGTGTTGCTGATGGACGCACACGTTGATCGGACTCCGTACTGCTGGCCGGTTAATCTCAATGGACCATGAA
>JAIPRL010012009.1:0-12630 GCA_025469235.1 Pemphigus obesinymphae
TGGCGAGTGATATGAGGAAGGTGGGAGTAAGTGAAGAAGATGCGGGAGATAGAGTTAAGTGGAAGTGTAGGACCAGGGTGGCCGACCCCAAATAGTTGGGAGAGAAGGCGAAGGAGAAGAAGAAGATCTTTGATCCAACATAAATAAATACATTTAAATACATAAAAAGTAACAATAGTTACAAAAATCAGAGAAATATCAGTCATTTAATTAACTCAATTACTTAATTACGTTAATTGTACGAATTAAAATTTTTGATTTCGAAGATAATTTAAAATCTAATTTGGAAAAAGTGCAATCCATTTAAATACAAGATATAATTATTAAAATAATGGAGTCTGTAATTAGAAGTAAATAGTAAAATCGGGAATATGGAATATTAGGAATATTAATGATAATAATAGCATTATATAATATTGAATGTTTAAAAAAAAAGGAAATTTTAACTTACATTTCGTCTAAAAATACGTAGTACACAAAATATATTTAAACTGGTACTTAAGAGATCAAAAACAATCCGATAGTTTAGAAATTTTCAAGATTATATCTATTATTATTGTTTTTTTTAATGTGAGCAAAACTCCTGAGATCTGAGAGACTATAAAACTATAGCCAGGGGCTCAGTCAGACTCTGGGCCGATATGATTATGACTTACTATATTCATAACTCATAAGGGTTTGGTAACTTAGTAATATGCATATTATAAACTAGTATATAGTCATTATCAAAAGCAATAAATTGATTTTGCTGATAAATTTAATAATATTTAAAATATATATAGTATAGGTATACAGAATAAGTTTATTTAACTTATTTTGTGATTTATAATATCAATGATAATATATAAGCATATCTCAATAGATTTTCTTATCAGTAAAATAAAATAATTAGTTTTTATATTGTGGATCATTGAAAAGCAATTACCTACGACCTACCTATAAGCTACAATATACGTATATATATATTTACGCAGTGGCGCAATTAGAGGGGGGCTAGGAGGTGCTTAGTCTCCCCTAAATTAGCTCAAACCCCTTCTATTTTTATATTAAATATAATCATTTCGGTAATGAATGATCAATTAAAATAACACAATTTGAAATTCATATTATTCAACCACCATACAAGATAACTAAATAATTAATTAATTTAAAACATATGATATTATTATATTACGACCATAGTTAAATATCTAAATAAAAGATATTTAGCCACGATTACGACAAATTACAATGTAGTTGGTAAGTTTGATTTACATGACATTTATGAACAGCATTTAAATAGTGCTGCAAAATGGCACTGTTGTATCCAAACTAAAAAAAAAAATGGTTCTATTGTCACTTTAATATCTAATACTCAAAAAGACAAAATTATATTGTAATTTTATTAATTATTATTATTATTATTACAATAAAACTATTATTATTATTAATTGTATTAATTGATGAATTTAAATAATGTATCGATGAAAAAACTTTCCTTACTTTGTATAAGCTTATATCTTTAGCATATATACATTGCCAGTAAGTAGCGTCACTTGTGAACGAGCATTTTCAGCCATGCGTAGAATAAAAACATGGCTAAGGACAAATAATTATGTTACAATGAAAATTAACAAGCCTTGCACTGTTAAATATTGAAAAAGATGTACTTAAATATAAATGTAAATTAAATTATTGATATGTTTGCTGAAACAGAAAGAAAAATATCTCTTGTTTTATAATATTATGTTATAAAGTTCAATACATTTAATAATACTGAATTATTTTTTTACCATTATTGATTAGTATTTGTCTTTAATTATATTGTGGGAGTCTCTACCCCCACGGGCCACATTTAATTAATATTATTATGGTGGGGCTGAAGCCCACCCCCCAAATGTTTGGGCTAATTGCGCCACTGTATTTACGACCAAGGCCCTCACAGGCACGGGCCCATTGGAAAATTTCTCCGTATCCCGGTGGGCCCAATCCGTCCCATGCGAGTGTGGGTTTTATTGTGCATTTCTGGTTATTTTAGAGTTTTGTGTTTTAAAACATAATATGCAGAGGTTACCTATCAAATGGCAGAGGGTATATACGTATAGTCGTATAGAGTATAGACTATAATAGGTAAGAGACATTTTACGAGTTCAATAAATGGGTAATTGATTTCACTGTGTCAGTTGGACGATGACGTGTTGAAATTGGATATTATATTCAGTCCAATAAACGTAACGTAACGATATAATAATAGTATGATTGTATTAATTTGTATATATAGGTACAGTATATATCATATATAGGTACCTACTGCATATTATGCCCCTAAAGAGAGGAAAGTGCATGGGTGGTTAATATATTAATAAGCATGTATTTCGGTCTGACCATATGGCATTTATAGGTATACGAACATCCCTTTTTAGGACCACTGATGCGTATATAAAAAAAAAAAATAAATGCTAATAATAACACATAAATAACAAGTCAACTATTCGCGCATTAAGTAGGTATATTATATACTATTACGCACCCTAACTACGCCCCACTACGACTAGGTCATGCGAACAATATACGATATGATACGTCACGGACGCTGACAGACGATCTGTTGAAAATTAAATAGGTACCTATATAGGTATTATAGGAGTATTCAATTAAATAATAGAAACGGAATATTTTTATGACTTTTATATTATAACCACGTGTTAAGCATAAGTGATAATATTACGTAGTATTATAGTTGGCATATATTATATAGTCAAATATATAGCTTAGAATTTGTATTTTATATACTTGTGGTAATCTTCATAACGCTATATGCCAGAGGAATATTACTTTAATTTTTATATTTTTATATTTAATTAATTTTATGTAAGTAAACGATATATAGGTAACGTATGAAATTATCGCGATCGTGATAATAATAATGCCCCCCACCTAAAGTTTTAAAAAAATTAAAATATTTTTGTATAATTTACATAATAAAAAAAAAGTCATCAACTGAATTTCCTCCCCCCCCCCAAAAAAAAAAAAAAAAAAATTAAATATTAGAGCCGTTACTGTACTATATTACGCTATACGCCCTTTTCCAAATAATAAGCTGTTGTTATAGTTAATAATATTATTGATTTATAAACAATATACGTACTAATTTATTAATTAATGATTTATAAATTTTTATAAATACATATAGAAACCTGGAATTCTATCATACCTGCAAAGATGAAAGAGTGTTTTTCCATACATGCTTGTACATGTTTTACAATTATGTATAAAAATGGTATGTGTTTTAATTATGTATGCATATTATGTAGTGAAAATACTTTCATTCGTGTAGAAGGAATAAAGTAAGTGTTTTCGAGTAAGAGATTTCAGAACAAAAATTCATTCTACCAAGTTAGTACCTATTTTAAGGAAGAAATTTTTCGACTTTTTTCGGCAGATTTTCTAAGCTTAAAGGAAAATTACCAAAAATAACTGAAAATTGTTATAAATCAAAATAATTCTAGAGACCTAAAATTTATACCAAATATTTACTGCAATATTAAAAACCGACATATCTGCCTCATCTGGGAAGCTACATATACCTACAATTGTTGGTTACTGGTACTAGTGGATTGTTGGTAAACTTGACACAAGTCAAAGGACTGGCAATGTTAGGACGTTTGGCTAAAACGTTGGGTTTGCTCGCACACGACTGGCTGTGCGGTGTGCCTGCAGGCTATTAGTAAATTGGCTGATCGTGAATATTTAACTTATATTTGGGAATAGAATATTCTAAAGCTAGCATGTACTGACCAAATACAATTCGTACATGGGACTGCATGGGAGAATTTAAAATTAATATGGCAAATGTATATCAATATATATTTATTATATTATTAATTAATATAATTTATTATTATAAAATACTATAGACGATATTTCAGTTTAAATTGGGGGGGGGGGGGGAAATCATTATAATTAAAGTTTTTTCAATGCTCTGGGCTTTCAAAAAGAGGAAATGAACAAAAAAATTAAAAATTCTTTGTTATTTTTAATCTTGTTACGGTTCTGCATATGGGGTTAGGTTAGGTATAAAGTATAAACTATATTAAATACAAAACATTTTGGGGGCTTAGCTCTTTATCCACCCCCTTAATTTTACCAGTGCCTTAAGTTGACGAAGTACACTAGTAGTGTTGATCCGGATTAACCCACAATGACAGGCCACCCATTCTCTGTTTCAATAATAATGATAATTCTTGTTCAATGGTTTAGATGCAAAACTATACCACAAAATATTTCATTTTGTGACTATATGATTGTTTTTGTCGTGTAAAACTATATAGAATAAATGAGAGCTGTTCATTTGATTATTCCATAGGTAGTTCATTTGCACTATATTATTATTTTAATTATTAATATTGTTCTTCACTGTTCGTAGTTCGTACTTTTAGGTACATCTACTTAAAATGTTGCCTCTTTAATATGACAGGTCTTAAAGTTTGGTTAGGTTAGGTATTAAATTAAATTAAGGTTCAGTATTAAATTTTGGTCGGGGCCTTTTGGAAAAATTGAGGACTAAGCTTCTTAGAGCCAGTCCGACACTGCCTATAAGTGTTAAATAGCTGTTATGAATTGCTTTTAAGTTTTCTATTAATATATTCATTGACGATTGTTATTTTGTATATTTGAAAAAAATTGCATTTAAAAAAATAACTAGTTGACGACTAATGAATTAAAAGAAAAATATTAAGAGAACGTGATGTGTTCTTAGTTTTAGATATAGGCAATTTTAAGAAAAATGAAAATCTAACGATTGGAAAATGTTTTAATACATTTTAAAGGGAATTTAAATGTAACCCTATATGTTTATATTGAAAATTTTGCAAAAAATGTGTTGGGAGATGCACGTATCTGAGAAACTAAGTAGTTTTAGTTTAATTTTTTATAGAAGTTATTATACTTTAAAGCAATTCAATTTCCTAGAAACGTACATCTTCCAAAACTTGTTTCACGCTCAAAATATCCTTAAAAGAAAAACGGGAAGAACGTCTCTTGGGCGTAAAGGGGATATATAAGTGATATAAATTATTATAATTCATAGGTAGGTACCTACATTATAGTACTGCAACCAAGGGTGTGCTCAAAGAGAAAGGGGTTATGCCACTTATATATGTATGTACCAGTTAAATTGTAGTATTGTACCTATATAGTATGTACAAGACCGTTACAAAGAAATATTTATTGGGAGGTGTGTCGCGAAATGAAAAATGCCGACAAAATATTTTCTTCAAAACAAAAATAAGCATTAAAAAAAGGTCATAAACTTTCTGCTTTTACCGACTAAACGTCATTTTTCCGACTGATTTCCAGAAGTAGGGGGGTTCCTTCTCGATACTACTTTGTATATGTATGTATGCATGTATATATAATATATATAGATATAGATAGGTATTATTCGTTTTGTTTTATAATATTTTTTGTTCATTGTTTAAAATACGTTTATAAACCTGGGAATTTAGAACACTTGCAGAGTAGGTTTTTCGAATTTGTTATTATTTCATTTTTAATAGCCTTTATTAAAAAAAATATATAGTTAGACAATTACCCACCCAATATTACAATTTTATTATAATAGTAAGTATATAAAAAGTTTAAATAGAGATAAGAAGATAAATTATTACAGTGGAAGATCAAGAATATATTTTATTCTAAAAAGTAATCAACTTCCGGGCTCTAATAATAAATAATGATCATTTTCAAAAGAGAAAAAAGGTATTTATATATTTTTGTATACTACCAAAAAACTAATTGTAAAATTCCAGGTCCTAAATAAAATTGTTTTGAGGTCATAGTCCCTTTAATAGCTCCCTTTAATCTAGATCTGGGAAAAAATTATAATTATCTACTTTATTTTTATAAATCTTATGTTTAAAAAATACACACTATAAAAAATATGTGTCGACCCCCCATAAAATTGCCAGAGCTAATGCTTACTTCAGTGTCTAAATATTAATGAGTCATTTTTTTTTAGCGGTAACACAAAATTCAAAAGTTAAATTTAACACAGTTTCATCTAAAAGTAGGTATTTATAATATACATATTTGGATTTATGACTTTATCATAAGAACGGATTGTAGTAATATTAACACATTAGAAACTGGAAACAATAATATGTACTCGTAAATATTTTGAAGTAATATATATATATAATATATACATAGTTAGGATATTATAGGTTTACATATAATATATTTCGAATATCTTCCGTATAGTTTAAAAAATTCATTCTAAAAGCGATCGTTATTTTTCACTGGTTATAAATTGTATTTTTTTCATGTTTTTATCGTTACAGAGGATTCTTGTAGTAATATTTCAGTTAAAACAATTAATTCATACCGCAAAATACGAATGTAATGGCCGAACCGGTTTCTTCCCCGAGGGCACACGCGCGTCTATAATATAACGACGGCAGCTGCCGCCCCCGCCGCACCGATGTTATCATAATTAAGCACATGAATTAAACATATAATGCCTATATCTATAAAATGAGCGCACGTGTTCCCGCCATAAAATAAAAAACTATAGACAGTTTTTACTTATCTGCGACAGATCAGGAAGCACCACCGAATTTAATGACATGATGTATGTATATTGTATATGTACTGCAGTTATTATTTTTTAGAACCATTTTATAATATAATATAAATACCCTTATAATAATATTATATTGGTATATACTATAGTATAGTATATTATACATAGATATTGGCACAACTATATAGAGACAAAATAAGGGAGGAGGTCTAAAATTACGTAAAATTCACAGAATAGTGCAGTAGAATTTACAGGACCTCTGCACACGTTCACCGAAAAGTATATATTTTGAGTTTATATGATGACAATCACCGATAACACATTTTAATATTCGTTACATACATAGACACAGGGCCGTACTTTAAAGGGGAGTGAAGGGTAATCCCTCACTCAGGAAATAAGTACACTCTTCCTTAAATATTTCTTCAGGACAGCTCTACATATACCTACATAACTCAATAATACTCATTAGTCATTAGACAATATTAAAAATACCCAAGTTGCAATAATCCACTAGCCATGAAATATACATATTATTATACATTATATGAGTAGGTACCTATTAAAAGCTATAACCAAATATAGTAGACAAATTTGAAAATATTTTTGAATTGTTAAGATTGATATTATTGATTATAATAGTTTTAATACGACAGGTATTATTTTGTAATGAGTTTTTATGTTACTACTCAGTGGCACGTACCTATTACGTAGGTAAATGCCACTGTATATACATAGGTACATACATGATATAATAGTAACACTATATTGTTAAAAATATGTAATATTATTAATACTTATTCTCTTTGCTTAAGACCCAATATATAAATTATTAAATTATAATATTAAGATTTAGGAATATAAATATAAAAAAATTTAGGTCTCACTGAAATATGCATCACAGTAGACGGCAGATTATTCTTATCGCGAGGTAACTGCATATATATTTTTGGTAGATTACCTACCTACTACTATTACTATTACTAGGTAGTAGGTAAGTACTTACTTGAAGAATTGCATCATTTGTAAATCGAAGTATTGGTAAAAATAATACTTACATGTACTATATTACTTAATTATATGTGTATGCTTTATAACGTTCATAAAAAAAAGTAAGCAATAATTAAAGGTTAAAATGGGATGAGCGTGCTTATAGTGAATCATTCTGTATATTATTATACTCAAAATACTTTAATAATATTTCGTGTTCTCGAGGATTGAGAATACCTATATAAAGCCAATAAAATATGTACATATTATACTGTACTGCTATAGCAATATTATTATTAAGGTCGTATTATTATAACTTATAGTTGGACCCCATATAAAGATTCTAAACTTACCTATATAATATTATGCTCGTATAAAAAAAAACTGTACGTACGAATGTTCCTACGTTGAACTGTATATATTGCTGGTCGTAAATATTTTTAAGGTCAAAATACTAAATATATAATTATTACCTACCAGTAATTATACAATAAATATACTACACGGTACACGAAGTATTATTTTCACCACTGTGGTGAAATTATTAATAATAAAGACGTTCTTGATTTTTCAACGAATCTAATTGGACTGTGATGCGTGTCTACTGGTGTGTATGTCTTACAAGATACACCTCTTTCGTATATATCGCCAAATATATTACAAACCCTTAACGAGAGGGTATGCAATATATTATAGGTATATAGGTACGAGTATATTATGGCATATAGGTATAGGCAAAACCGCGGGGCTTATTTTTCGTATAGGTATCCCATGTGTTATAATGTATACCTACTGCATTGTATTTAAAACGGGACAATAACTGAGCAATTATTAACATGTATCTACATATTATAATTTTAATATATATAATACGTTACATATATTTAGTAATCCTGTACACGAGAGGGTAGGTACGAAAAGCGAAAGAAACGATGTTTCATCGTATATTATATGTATATACGTATTAATCACATAACCAATATAATTATTATTATTATTATTTGTCTATTGAGTATTGGGTAAATATTAACCTCAGTGGTGGTGTCATTTGAAATATGTATATATATATATCTCATGATTTTTCATTTTTTTTTTTTTTTACAATATTGCATAATATTATGCAGTATTGTAAGTATACCTAATCTTATACAATACAATATTGGCTTAAATGTAATATGTTTCAGTAATAGACAATAGTTATAATATGTCTGTATAATAACAACGAATAATGAAAAACGCATCTTTACTTAACAATATGCCGCAGGGCATTTTTTAAGGGTATTTTCTGTGTCCAATTGGACACCCAATGATGTACATCCAGTAATGAAATATTCGACTCACTGGGTATTCTCTTAATTTCTGAAATATATTGATGTACCTATATAGGTCTAATACTTTAATAATTTAAACCTTACATAACTATAACAAACATTTGGGTAGTTAAAAAACGTTTTCAATTGTATTTATCAAAGCATAGATTAAACCATCTGTTATGAAATGTTTTAAATTTTTAAATTTTCTATATATTTTTTCTGTACATAATTATGGCTTTAATGTATGTCTATCGTGTACATAATACGATTGAAAAATTGAAATATTATAAACCACACAATTTATGTACCTACCAATTTTCTATAATATGAAAAAGTTATTTATTTGTTGCATATTAATAATTAGAGTGTAAATACGATGGATAAAAAAAGAAATGGTTCAATATTATCTTTAATTTACAAAAAATCAATACCGTGCATAAGCCAAAGTAGCAAATAATGAGATAAATGGTCTTGACCCAAGTAAAATATTTTTTCAACATAGGTATTCAAAGTAAATCCTCCACCTCCGAACCCATTATAGCTAATACGGAAATGATACCTGGATACGCAGTGAATATTCACTAAAAAATGCCCTGCAATATGGGACTCACGAAATGCTCATAAAGATCGAATGAGTATGTATGTTGTACAATGTATATATAATATATATATGCAAAATCTGCAATTGAAATAATTGTAGAATTTAAGAGAGGTTGTACCCACCTTATTACTTTCAAATTTCACCTATATATGTTCTTGAAGGGAATGGGTAATACACTTTACACCCCTTATTTGCAAGTACTATTATATAAATCAAAAAACTTATCACTCAATATTTCAACAATAAATATCCACACAAATATTAAAATATTGTTAGGAAAATAATATTGTTTTCAAAATATTTTCTCATCATTATTAAAAAAATGCGGAAATATTTTGAAATATTGAACAAATGTTTTTTAGCCAAGAAATACACATTTCTAAGATATTTTTTCTTGAAACATTTACAAAATATTTACTTGAACTAAAATAAAATCAATCTGAATATATATATATATATATATATATATATATATATGAGAGACCATGACTTTATTTATTATTTTATTGTTTCCCCAACATTTATAAAATATTTCGATTATAAAAGGTAGTTTTTATTTAGGCTTAAGGAAACTACTAGAAAAATCCAAAAATCACCTATTTAAAATATCTGCCAACTAGAACGAATTCGATATCAAAACAGTTCTGTAATCTAAAATTTCTTCTCGACTTCTTCTATACGAAAAAATGTATATAGATAAAAAGAGCCGGTCAGTAAAAATACACTCCCCTTGTTGGGTAGGGCATACGATAATTATACTAGTGGTGGATATATTGAGTTTGAATGTAATGATAAATCATTTCTTTCGAAAAAACATTTCTGAACAAAGCTTCGATGTTTATAACATGAGTATTACTGTCGGTAATAAGAATAATATCCAAAATTAACTCTTTTATGACAATAAAACTTTAAAATTCAAAATTGCTATAAATAACCCTAAAAGTTCTAAAAATTTCAAGTCTATAGACCAACTCCCTCTCCCCCGATATTCGAATACATTTCATACCGAAATAATACATGTTGTCAAAAAATCGAAATAGGTATTACAAAAAATTGATATGGCAAAAAAAAAATTCGTGTGTATCGATATTTGAGATTTTATGAATATAGCGAGAATGTCTTATTTTTAACAATATATAGGTACAATTTTCAAATCATAAAACCTAAAGTTAACTCTTTAGTGGAGAAAAATTTTAGAATTAAAAAACATTTATAGCCAAAATTGTATTTAAATACATTTTATGTGAAAATTTTTAAACTTATGACCATTATTTACAAAATTGCAACGAAAAAATCCTATTCTATTTTAATAAAATTGTGCTTTTACCGGTTTTCCTTAATTTTTTGGTTGTTTTTTTTTACGCTTTTATCAAAAATATTCAAATGATCTTTTTATAGTACCCATCGTACAACCTATTAGTTGCAATTTGCTATGTGCTGCATGTAATGATTGAAATATTCCTTCTTATAGAATTTTTGAGTACGAACAAAAAAAAACACATCTTTGTAAAATCATGATACAATTCCTCATTTCGTTCAGAATCTAAAAACACGTCGTTTTAAAAGTTAAAACCAATAAATTCCTCGTATCGCACTCAGAATCTAAAATCTAAACTATTTAAATGTTTTTAAAGTCACTATAGAGATGTACCTATAACTCGCGTGGTACCACCCATGACCTAATATTCGTGTACATCATCTATAATAATAATCGCACCTTGAAGTACACGAATCGACTTTTTTTTAATGTTACATACTTATACATATAAATGATCTATTATCGGGTGTCTATTGTATTCACGAAATTCGAGATTTTCCTATTATTAACCTATTTCATTAATGACCCTTAAAAATTTGATTACTGATTTAAAAATATGTGCATATATATGTACAGGTATATTCACGTTATATTGATACTTATATTTTCATTAATTTGTGTCTCTCCGTAGGATTTTTCCAAACGCGTTCTTAAAAACATAAATCATATACATATATAGCTCCATATGTCAATGTCATATATACCTATATCATACATACACGGAATCCATATATGCATTAGGTCGCGCGTACATTGGAGAGCGTCGAGCGTCGAACGTTGAGCGTCGAGTGCCAAAGGTGCGCACAATGCAGAGCGTTACTATTCAGCGTTGTGGTTTATTTAATATCTAGAATATGAAACATTTTCATGTGTCCATTATTGCAGTATGCATCATGTCGTTCATTACGATGGATCGTCTTGCGATTCTTTTAGACAACCCAATTTTACGCAAAAAAATATTAGAAAAGAAAAGGGTTGGAGTTCATCCCATTAACCGTCGTAGGAAAATTTATGGAGAATTCCATCATTTATTTTATGATTTAAGAAAATCTCCAACGAGATTTCTCAAATATCTTCGAATGTCTATCGAAACATACGATTTTATTTTAAATAAAATTAATCATCGTTTAAGTAAAAAAACTACTAATTTCAAAAAACCGATATCGCCTGCAGAAAGACTTTACGTAACTATAATCATTAGTTATCATATTAGTTCTTAGAATATTTATCCATAATTGATAGATAATGATCCATATACTTGTAGAAAGAGATCTACCACGCCATCACTAGGTATCTACTATTCACGGCCAACAAATATATTTCATGAGCGTCGAGCGTCGAAATTCGAACATGTTCGATTTGTGACGGGACGCGACGCTGACGCTCGACGCTCAACGCTCTCCAATGTGCGCGCGGCCTAAGTCACAGTTTTAACATTGTTGCATTATGGATTTGTTCTGTATTTTGTATTATAATGGTTGCATAAATAAGAAAGAAATGGATGGCAGCTATGTTATAATAATTAGAACCTAAGACAGACAATCAATCAATTTTGTTTATAATAATTTATAACCGATCAAATGGAATGGTTATTATGTTTGGTTATAGACACGATTTAAGATTATAGAGGTTACTCAACGTCGTATGCGAAATAATTGGACGGTTGATACAAAAAACAACGCCATGAAAAACAGCTGACCGACACACTACAAAATAGGTTGCACACTACTTGCGTCCCAATATTAACATTGATAATATTAATTGATAAGCGATAGTCTATTTGCGTCCCGGAAATTGGGACGCATTTCGGTCATGATAAGAGCAAATAATATACGAACCTAATATA
>JAIPRL010012010.1:0-12629 GCA_025469235.1 Pemphigus obesinymphae
AACTAAATTCAAAAAATCTTAAAAATCCGATGTTACAATTTTTTTTTATAGTCATTTTAATTTTTTCGACAAAACTATCAATTTTGAGATACTCGAGTCCAAATAGTTGGTAAAATGAGATTTTAAGACCTGGACAAAAATTGTGATTTTCAATGATGAATAACACGACTAAAAAATAAAATAAAAATAACAGCCTCGATCGATCCCTACAAAAAAAAAAAATGATATGAGTTATGTATACTACACCGAAGCTACGCTCAGAATCGTTTTATTGAATGCAATGATTTATTCATTGCTTTCAAATTCAATACATCCACCAAAAGTACCCTACCCAGTAGCGAAGTGCATCCACCAATACTGACACCCGACGAGCGAAGTGCTTCCACAACCCACTGACCGGCTTTTTTGAATCGTATTCGATAAGGATAAAAATAAAAATACCGGGGGGCCATCGCACGAATATCCAGATCATCTATTATATTGTATATTGTGCAGTTAACGCGATATATGGTGTTCGAACTCGACCGGATCCTGATCGAATTTAATTGCTCGAAACGCAGACACGACAGACGTCGTCGTCGGTAAATATTTAGCAAACACCGTTAAAAAAAAAAAAAAAAATTTAAAAAAAAAACCAGTAGGCGGCGGTGTTTAGTCTCAATTATGTTTTTATTGTTCACAATTGGACTTCCTTATCTAAAAAACTAACAGAGTTTACTTACGAGTGTGTATAATGTGTATATATATATATATATATACACGATACATTATATTTATATACCTATCTAATATATAGTACATATTTTATACATATATATTTATAATGTACGGGACAAAATCATCGTCCTACCGCCTACGTGACCTACCAAACGATCACGTACGACAAAATAACGTACGTAATAACGCGATAAGTATTAATTCCCTTTTGGTCATTCAATATTCTCGTAGGCATTGGCGGAAATCGGAGAGGGCTTGTGACCCCCTTTTTCGGGGGGCTTGACCTAAGAGTTTGGCAAGCCTCCCTCAAAAATCGTTTAAGAATTAATGCACTTGTATGGAAAACGTTTGCCGAGAGACGTAAGAACATTTCGGTTTGGTAAGAAAAAAAAAAAATGTCCGGTCTTTTCGCAAACCCACGGTTACCCAGTTAAGTTTTGATTTGTCGATTAAACAATGAGATAACGTTAATGAATCCGTTTGTGTAACACAGACTCCGAATCTGTACATAATTCTGTACACGTTATCGACGTGTGACAGACCGCACTGATTTGGGGCGACCTGAATTCAGGACCTATCCGGTATGTGTTAAAAGCGGGTAACTAATAGAAATAAATATAAGTATAAATATGGCTAAATGACGCCTTATCAATAAAACCGTATTTTAAATGTTATCTGAGAAAACAACATATCCGGCAAAAAATTTAATGAAAATTAAATAGGTAGTTGAAATATAGAAATATTGTATAATATGTAAGTACCTGATAATAAAGCACAGTGTTATTTTACTTTTTGGATTTTGATGAGTTTCAAATAATAAATGATTTTTTTCTAATCTATAATTTATATATTTATCATGTTAATGTTATGATTTGATTTCTTACTTATTTTCATTACAAGCCTATCGTGGTGATTTATAATATGTAAAATGTTAAATCAATATTAAAGTGGGAAAAGTTATTATCGAACGCAGCGAAAACATTTTTTTTTTTTTTTAGTTGGTAATAAATGATGTATATAGTATTTTAATCTTTCCCCCCAATAATAATTCAACCCGATTTCTACCAGTACTTGTAGATGTTACAGTAAATATCGGAAATCGGTCAAAACTATTGATATCGGATTCTTACTGACCCACGGCCGTAAAAAAAAATTATAGCTTTTACTTGTAAAATTTATTGTACTTTCCGATTTACAGTTGTTATATTCAACAAACAAATTTAATTAAATTGAATAAAATATGAGATTATAAGATAATCGTTTATTTTATTTTAGTTTTATAAATATATGATAACTTTATACTCTAAACACAATTGTTCGTGTAAATAATTAGGGCTTGGTTTTTTTTTTGGGGGGGGGGAAGCTTTCAGAAGTAAATTCAATATAAAGAGTTCATTTCCGTAGTCGTTTTCCCAAGCATAATACTTTTAAATTTCATACAACTTATATATATATATAACGGGTGAATTTGATACTATCGTATCCCATACTTAGTTACTCCAGTCAAATTACTGTTGATAAGTTGACATTAACTAAATAAAATAAAATAAATCCACAGTAAACTTATAATTATTAATTTTTTTTAAAAACATTTTTGAGAAATAATAATTATTGATTGATTATTAACTGAGAACATAACTTTCAATAAAACTTCCCTTTTCCACTTTTATTATATTCTTCTACAGCTTTATTCTTTATATGAACAAGATTATTCCGTTTTTCTCATAAAATCGTATTGTCATAAAACTTAATAATAAACAATTATAAAATCAAATTAAAAAATATTAATAATTTAATATCCGTTCCGGGCCACAGATGTAAGTTTCTGTCATCATCAACTCGCCTCATATCATCTTACCCCATCGAAAAATACTCATAAATTTAAATATTTCACATATGGATACCCTATATATTTAAAATGAAATTTAGAGTATGCACTTTTTTAAGCATCAGATCGAATAAACAATTTAAGTTCTGATATTTCAGAAATTATTACGTAGGTAGAATGGTTGAAAGAAAATTTTATCAAAATATGTTTTTTTTAAAGAATAGGTACCAAAATTAAAATTAATTTTTAATAATACAACCGAATAATCTCAAAACCTAAATATATGTTATTCATGCTTGTAATTAGTTTTAAACATCAAAAAATATGATTTTAATACCCATTGATTGAGGAGTATTGACATAAATATACGTTTTATAAATGTATGTCTAAAATAGTATCGACATATATGTATATATGTAATTTCAAATCGACTTTACTTGTGAACTAGTTGTTGCCCAACCATATAATTTAGTGTAAAATTTTGAAAACGTATAAATATACGTCATTACTCAAATAATAATAAGACATTGCTGTAAATAAACGTCATTCCTCCAAATTACAATCATCGTAAATGTAAAAATATACATCATTACTCGACATTTTGAAATAAATTATTTAAAATTCTTGAAAACAATTCACTCCTCAAAGGGTTAATAATATTTTAGTATAATAAATAATATTGGTATTTTATAGTACTGTATCAATTAAAATTGATTACATGGCTTTGTGATAACCTAACCTAATCTACCGAACTTCTCTTAGAAACATTTTTAAAATTTAATGATGCATCTTTACTTTCAAATCTAAAACAATAATAACAGTGTTTAGAATGTGGAATAAACGTGAATACATTCATTTTTCGTGAATGATGAATGTTAATGCAGTCTTTTCATAAGTTATGAATGATGAATGTATTCATTTTACTAACGAGTGTGAATGTAAATTTACCCTTTGAGTGCTATAGACGAGAATGGCGCACTCACGGCCTACAGTGGACGAGAATACTCGTCAGAATATACGAGTATAAAACGTTACCTATTCGTCCTAAAAATATAGAACCCATACCAGCCGATTGATAATAAAATTTGGACTCTTTGGAAAAAATAAATAAATTACAATTTTTTTTATGGCGTAAATCAATATTTTTATTTTTGCTCTTATCGGGGGTTCTCAGCAAACTCAATATTTGTGATATAATAAAATGCATGCAAATTTTACGTTTCACGTTTCGTGTTCGTTTCGTTATCGCGACACTTTGGGAACCATTATCCGTAAAAATGTCAAAGTTAAGTATAGGTATCTTGGTCAATATTGATTTTTTTCTATTCTGTCTTCGATACATGTTTTTCAACGATTTCAAAAATGTAGGTAGTATGTGAATAAAATAAAAACTAAATTGTTTATTAATTTAATATAACTGAAATGTGATACAAATATTAATGTTGTTGTCATTATTTAATATTATTTATTTATTTATTGTATGTTTTGTACGGACAATTACAATGATTAATATATATATATACGTCTGTACAGCTATTACAATTATTAGTTACTATGTAGTTAATATGTAATATCAATTATTTATTATATTAACGATACTAATATTCTAAGACTTAATTATAATTATATTTTTTATTTACATATTAAAGATTAAATTGAAATATGGTTAAATTGATCAACGTCAAAGTTATTAACTAAATTCATAAGTCTGTGTTTATAGGAGTATTTTGATTAAAATTTGCTCAGTGAAATGCCTGGGCCTACGACTAAGCACTAGAAAGTTGAATTTAATAATTAATTCTGGACAATTTTATATATCCGTATAATAACTTAAAAACAAAACATAGATCCAATATTTTCCTTCTAAAGTCTAAAGATGCTAATTTTAAATAATATGATAATATTGGCAGATAAGACAAGTGAGTTAGACGTTAAATACCTCATTTAATGTGGACGGTGCCCGGGTAAAAGATAATAAGTACAAAAACACTACTTTCGGGAAATTAAAAAACTGTCAAAAATATCCAAAAGTTAACAAATGTTATCAATATTTTTGCTATATGTTCTTCAATGTTTTTTTTGTTTTTATGCTAATCGATGTGGATTATAATATAATATAATATATTTAAAAAAAATTGTTAAACTAGACTTAATCCCTTTTACCCGGGCACCGTCCATATATACTAACATTATAAAACGATTTTGTATTGATTTTATGGTTTGTGTTAAACCAATTGTTCATGGTAATCATACAGTGCAATATTAATCGAAAATTTATTTAACAAATGGTCAGTAAAGTGCTTTTAATACATTGGATTATTAACATTTTTACAGTTATGGTTTATAAAACCTCGCATAGAATAGTAGTTTTTTTTTTTTTGAATATTGCCTAGTATAATGTTCATTAAATGAGGATGATGGATCAAATATATCCCAAGATCTTTATTATGATATATACGACTCAGTTCAATATTATTTAAATAATAATCATGTATAACGCTGGATTTCGTATTTTTGAAAAAGTAATTACTTTAGATTTCTGAATATTTAAAGACATATAATTTAAATCTGTTTAAGTACTACGTACGATCCTAGGGGGAGGGGAGTCTATCGTCAACAAACAGTAGTAAAAAAATTCAAAATATATATAAAAAAGTTTTAATTAATTCAGACAAAATTCGGAAATTTTTTTTTATTAAATAGAGAGGGGTTGTCGAACATATTCTGACGTAATAAAGTAGGAGAGTCTGAAATTTGCTGACAAGAAGGAGAGGATCTAAAAAGGCCAACAATTTGATGACATAATTCTTAATTCTATTGAAGAAATTTTTTGGTATATTTATAATTTGAGTACTTGTGGCTAATTTATGGAAATAAAGAGTAAAATCCAAATCTATAAAAATGTATTTTTATTATAAGCAAATACGTATTTCTGTATACGTATTTTATTACGCAGTCTGTGTTTGCACTGAAGATGGTAACTTTGTTACTGAAATACGTATTTACTTACAATAAAAAGTAAATTTTTGTAGATTTGGGTTTTATTTTATTTATATCATTCGGTGACCTAATAATATGAAATATTTTCATGTCATTTTCAAAAATCAACATACATGAGTTTGATAACTGTGCGTCGTATATACAAATCAAATAAGAGTGGAGCTACTGATGAACCTTGTGAGAACCAGAACTAAAATTATATATAGTTTAAAGTTTAAATTTTTAAACTTTATATATTGCTGCCTACCAGATATAAACGAAACTAGCCATGAATGAAAATGATCACGTATACCTATACGAAATAATTTAGTGGCGAGAATATTATAAACAATTTGTCAAAATCTTCGAATAATCAGTGTATATTATAACATCTACCTGAGAACCATTCCTAAATGCATCTAAAACATAATTTTGAAATAGGTACCTACTAAAAGATTTCTAATAGTTGCTCTGCCTGATATAACCTACCATGTTATCCATCAAAAAATAATATTTTTGAATAACGGGTAACTTCTACTATACTAAATACTTTTAAATATTTTGGAAATCATTGAAATTATAGAAATAGGACGATAATTTTTACTTTTTAATATTCTCTCCTTTTAAAATCAGAGCGAAAAAACCAGAAATGAGAGATTTATTAAATTAATGTAGTAAGGGAATAACTAACACGAATTTAAATTTTAAATTTAATACAAAATATATTAGAGATTCTATCTGGTTCAAAACAAGTTTTATTTGTAGTACAATTCAGATCATTAAAAATGTTACTTAAAGTTAATATACAAGTATTGAAATCAGTACAAAGTAAATACTCTCAAAGTAGATTTTGTAAAGTATTATTGAAAACATTATATACGAGTATATAATAGTGTATACACTAGAAAAATATCTAGAAAAATAGGCAATAATTTCGTTACCATCAGAAACACTTTTATTATTATATACCATAGCCAATGGAATAAATGAATTAGAACACTTTCAATTAATAACAACCAAAATTAATTTGGATCAGTAATTATATTTTATTGTGTTTTCCAAATTAAATTTGCATACCTAATCAATTTTACTCTAAACTTTGTTCTGCTTGTTTGATACCTGTTTATATATTTTATGTAAAATCTTTGTCGAAAATATTAATTATTTTAATGCACTACTAAACCATATAGGATGTTTTGGTATACTTATGTATTTTTTCGGACAAAAATATCAGAAATTTTGTCATAATAATGTCAACAATCATATTAATAGATATATTTTCAAATATACAATCTCAACTAATTGAAGAAATACATGATCTAATATTACCATAATCACGATTAATAAAATCATATATTTGCTCGTTGTATTATAGAACATTAATAGATAGAATAAGTATTTCAATATTAAGTACTGATTTATGCATAAAATCTAATAATAAAATTAATCTAGTAATAACGGATACATTTCCGAAGACACATTTACATTAAATAAACTTAAAAACCTAGATTAAGTAATTAGTAATTATCCTGTCCGATTATATTCTAAATTATGTTCCATTTAATTTGCATAAGTTAAATTATCTGAAATATTTGAAAAAAAAATTAGATATATATTTAATAGATCTGGAATGACTTTATCATTATCAAATATCCATTCAACTTTTGAAAGATTATAACCATCTAGTATTGAACGTTTTCCTTTTGGATAATTATACATTAAATTATCGATAAATTAACATGTAGATTATAAACATTAGTACCTACCTGAATTTGGTGGTAAGTGAACTACACATATCTACTATACGTATTAAAGAAAAATAATTAAAATGAATTTGTATGTACAATAATTATTGGTCAATTCAAATATGTTGGAGAGTTAAACGATACCTAACAAAAAAACTAATTTTTGACTGCAGTCAGAATGCCACCACCTCATATTCCCGGACCATGTACATTGCACCCATTACAACGAAATATTACATGAACAATATAAAATGTCAAGTTCAACGTCATGGACTTCATTTGATAACCTGCAGGTTTCGGATGAGACTATTATCTCATAATTGAAGAGTGTCACATTTCTTTTATCTAATTTAGTATTAATACCACGCACATTCTGACAGTATACAGAGATAAATTATTTAAAGTACCTACCTGCCTAACGGTGTTGTTCGATCGTTTTTGAAATATTCAATATATTATTGATGAACCAATCAGTTTCTCCAGCATATTTTCGAGTTAAGGTCTGACATCATATTTGAGAAGTAATTTCGTCGTTGAATCGTTCAATCTGATGCGATACGAATTTTTTTTTTAATTTTTTACTTCAACAGATCTATATAAAGTAATGCGCAAATGACGCGGTTTGTTTAATATATTGTCTAAATACTGTAAAGATATTGGATTAATTTATATACCAATGATTCTAAACAATTCAATAGCAAATAATTTACCATCTAATTGATCAGTTCAATAATTTGAAAATTCCATAATATTAAATATAAGAACAACAAATTCAGTAACACCACATTTATTTATTAAAATATACAAAAATAAGGAAGGGTGTTTGAAAGGATATATCTACCGTTAAATCTCAAAGTCCCTCGAAAAATTAGGTCATTTACATCAAATGTCTATATTTATGATTTATTGGTTTATATAAAAGTTATAAATATAAATATTTTTGTAACTAAGTATTTCAATTTTTGGGTTATAAAAAAACTTTTAACTTATCAGATAATTAATTGGGTAGGTATATTTTACCAGTTTATTTCAATCAAAATGCAAAACTAATTCTGTCTCATGTTGACTAATTTTAGATCTATAATTTATCAATGCATATTTTCGACGAAAAATCACACGATATAATTTGTTTTTCTTTTACTGAAGAGCTATACTGTCCAATGAAAAATCAATAATTTTAAAATATCTAAAATGTGTATATAATGAAAACAATTTTAGGTTATTGTATTATTTTATGTTATCGTGCCGTTCAATTGATAATTGACTGGGTTAAAATATATAATATATAAATATAAATTATAATAATTAACGTTATTCACCTAAACATATATAATTTTATTGATATATTCAAGAAACATGTATAAAAAATTACAAAAAATTGTAAGAGATGTAGGTAATGAAATTTGTAGAAAAATAAAACTGTATTCTACTGCACATATAAAAATATACTAATAAAATATTAATTGAGAAAGTATTGTATTGTCTAATATCAAAATCGACTTTTGATCAAATTTTAATACCTATGTTAATTTTTTTTTTTTTTTTACCCGTTTAATCCAATTTTTATATAATGTTATACATATTTTGTCTCAATAAATTAAATGATAAAATGTATTGATAAATAATTTATTTTATCCGTCACTGAATAGTGGTGTTTTCTGCCAAGACTAAATATAGGTCAATTGATTACAAATGATAAGCAATTCTGATTTACATTGGAAACGAAATTTACCCAAGCTCCTATAATAATTAATTATAGAAGGGACACTATATTCACCTTATATGCCTTATATATTATAACCATAAAAGTATCTATATGAAGATCAAAATGTTTGTTTTCCTTACAGAAAAAATATTTGCCAAATGTCTCATAAAATATGAAAAAAATTGGAAAATGAATACCATTTCATTAAACTGTAGTTTTCAAAACGAAAAATAAAATAACGTTTATAAGTTTTATATTTCTTTTTAGTTACTTCCATTTCTATTTTTCGGAACTCTTATAAGTATAAGGTACCTATGTAAACAATTATTACCTAATAATTGTTATTTTGAAATTGTAATGCGTCACGCTCATATAGATCCAAGAACATAATCTAATAATACAAGTAATAATAATAATAATAATAATAATAATAAACAATTGTCAGGACGCATAAGGTCGAGTATATTATAATATGCTACCTATATTATATACATATATACACAGTTTGCGCCGTATAATTGCTAAATAATAACACTTATAATACACGTGTGCGACCATATAAGTATATACACGACTAATTTAAAATTTAAAACAAATTGCTCCGGAGGATCTTTACAAAAAGTTATGGTAATATTGGGTATTATACGTTCCGAGTCATTCGATTTCCGTCACACGATTTATTTGTTTTCGTATTGACTTCAATTACTATCAATATAAATATACACCCACGCACACACGTTTTACACGGTTTTCCGTTGTCAACGACCGTATTAAAAAGGAAAAAAACCCGTGTAGTATATATTATTATAGTGTTTAACATATTTTTATATGTATACGACTTGGGCCATTATCGGGCTAAAAACACCGTACAATTATATTTCACCGTTTTCGTGTGTAATAATTTACTATATCGTTGGTATAATATATATTATAGTACACACAATATATTATATTACCGTAAATACGGTATAATATACCTGTATAATGGTTAATGTGATATGCATTGTTTTGAGTAGAAAAAAAAAAACATATTTTTAAAATGGTAATCTTTTTTCGACCAAAATATTTTTAAAAAAAACCCCCGTTCAGATACACGGGGTCAGCGATAGAATTAAACTGGTAAACTTCTGTTGATCGTTGAACAGTATTATTTTAAATTTGAAATCAAAAATAAATCATTAGGTATGATCGAAAAAAAATTTTAAGCGAAGTTCGGTAAGAATATTATTCTTAATATTATTATAACAGCTTATGACAAATTTCCTTCACTTTCGTGAGTTTTCTTTATAGGTACGTCTAGAAATTAAAGAAAATTACCATAGAGTCAAAACGGGTTGTAAACTGGTTTTGAAAACCGGGTAATCCAGAAAATTGGGAAAACGGTTTCTAACCCATTATTTGAAACCCCACTAAAACCGAAACCAATTTTGGACCGAAAACGTAACACGGAAAAATGTAAACCGTGTTTGAACCCGAAACACGAAACCTGGAAAATATCAATAATAAAAGTTGGAAAACTCGAAACCGTTTTCAGATACGAAATCGAAAACCCGAGAAAACTGGAATTCGGGCTTGAACCGAAAGCCAAAACACGAAAAAAAAAATCAAAACCGGCTTAACCCGAAAAAAATTTGACTGATTTTAAACACGAAATTTGAAACTCTAAACTCTAAAATATATAAAATTGTATATATAATTATATATATATTGACTTTAATAAAAAATTTTAAAATCAGTAATAACGTTTACAACACTAATATCTAAAAAAAACCGGTCAGTAGAGATGGAAGAACTTGGCTCTTTGGGTAAGATACTAATGATGGATATATTGAAAGCAATGATAAATCATTCCTTTCGATAAAACGATTCGGAGCGAAGCTTCGGAGTATATAAAGCTATCCGATTTTCATATCACGATATCGAATATGTAAGTGTCCACTGCTGTGTTTATCGTTTTAAATTATAAAAAAAATTTTAAAATTTAAAAAAAAAAAGGAGATAGTGGAAAACCCATCTAGAAAATAGAAATATAGGCGATTGGGCCTAGTTTGCTTGAAGATTTAAGATCCCGATAAGTTAGCGGGCATTTTTAAAATGTTATCCTCATGTCAACGATTGATTTTGAAAACGTCGTTATGCTAGTTGGTCCGAAAATTGCTAAAACTGATACGAAATATCGTGAAGCAATATCAGTACAAAAAAGATCGGCAGTAACGTTAAGATGATTGGCAACAGTAAATTCGTTTACGAGCCTTCGATGACTTTTTAAAATTTTTAGACGGATTCTCAGTCAGATCGTTCTTGAAGTATGTAAGACCCAAGCGTTCCATGATAAATAAAATGAAGGGGCACGCGCTGTTACATACGATAAAGAGTAACTCCCCCCTCCCCCAAAATCAACCACTGAATTAATAAATATATTCATGTATTCATATATAGAATAAAATGTACCGACGTATTCGCGTATTCAAAAACAAGACCGACACGCTTGCACAACGTTCGAAGCAAACATCGTTTGATGTTCGCCAGAAAATTGACAATGGATTGATCGACCGCGAACGTTCAAAAGCGCACGAACATACGCGACACACTCGCGCATTCATGTTAAGGTATACGGTTTCCAAGGCACGACTGTTTGACACAAAAATTTCGCCAGCCCCCCCTCCTCCCCATTTATCAAATATAAAATTTTCCTATGTCAATATTTAGTACTCGATTAGTGCGAATTTATTATTTTTAGAATTTGCGCGACATCCGTTTATACATAAAATTTAATAAAACACGGATGGGGGGGGGCTGATGAAACGTTTCGCCTGCTCTTCCCCCCATACCTTTAAAATCACATTCTTTTATCAATATTTAGCGCTCAATTAGTGCGAATTTGTGCGATTAAATTGAAAATTAGTGCGACACTCCGACCCCGGAAAAAATCGTTTTATGCAAATTTTACCATTTCGCCAGCCTCCCCCCCTCCCATTTTTCAAATACAAAATCCATGTATAGTGATTTCCTACGTATAGGTACGACCAAACACGCTGCGACTGGCATTATATTTTCATATCAGTACGACATTTGTATACGTTTAGAAATGTGTTTTCGTAATTTTTTTTTTTTTTTTTTTAGTTGTCGTTATTTAACGACTATATTATATAATTATTATTTAATTATTTAAGAGAAAAACTGATTTGTGCATATACATATAATAATATGTGTTATTACGCGAATGAATTAGAATAAAAATAAAAATTAGAGAGTTTTTGCACCACACCGGTTAATAACTCTGTTACCGTCTTTACCTAAACATGTTTATGCGCATGCGCGCTCCGAATATCGGTACGGTTATATTATGGTGTTCGTAATCCGTTATTTTCAATCATTTAACGAGCACGGTAAATTGATTTATCGTATAAATAATCGGTTAATCGGTATAATTGGTAATGGATGAGATAACAAAGGAAATACAGGGGGAGGTACCAAGGTGCATGTTGTTTGCAGATGATATAGTACTGATAGGAGAAAGTTCTGAGAAAGTGAATGGTAGACTTGAAGAGTGGAGGAAAGCTCTGGAAAGTAAAGGACTAAGGATTAGTAGGAATAAAACAGAATATATAGAGTATGATTTTGGTGAAAGGGAACACAGAGGGAATAGGGAAAG
>JAIPRL010012011.1:0-12626 GCA_025469235.1 Pemphigus obesinymphae
TATTATTTCTCGAAAAATTCTTATGTGGTATTTCATTCAAAAAAAGTTACACATACAAGGTATCATACTCAAATAGGGTTATAAATTCAAGATTGTGCACTCAAAATATGTTGAACTTACAAGTAGTTTAATTTAAAAGGAGTTATACTCACAAGGAGTTGCATCCGGTATAATATAATAATATGAATAATAATAATATCATATTTTATAATATCGAACGCATTATCGCATACGGCGAAAACAAATTATTTTGTTTTTAAAATTTGCGTCCGATCCGTCCGTTATCGGATTATCGCATTTGCCGCACACGTAGGACAGTTGTATTACTTTATATACACTTGTTTTTATTTTTTGCCGGATTATCGCATCGGACGCATCGGACGTATTTGACGTACGCCACGTAGGACACGCCGTTACAACGAATATATTTTTTTTGAATCATTAACTTTTGAATTTGCTAAAAATAAGTAAATAATTAAATATAAGTAGTATATAGTACCTATATAGTTAAATACAATTTTTATGGCGGTTCTCTGTGACGAGTTTTATACAGACAAAAAACGCTATTTTTGTCTATCGTTGATTGAGTTGTCCTTAAATATTTTGAATACTACAGATTGGAAAACTCGCTTTCAGTTTTATTACAATTTACAATACTAACATTAGAATAAGTACCTTTTTATAATTATATATTTCCATAGAAATATTAGTTCGTAATACCAAAACCTTGTTGTTGTTATTATTATACCTATCCATTGTGAGTACTCTAGGGATCTATCGGTAAATTATAATTTTATTACAGTTGGGTCTTAATTCCGTGTTGATATTACACGGCCTGACTCGTTCAACATTATTATATACCTACTATATATAGTGAACTTTTCGTATCTATTAGTAGGCGTGTGAAAATAGTATGTAGTAAAAATACGTTATACCTATTCACATGGTACACATTTAGGTATAGGCGTCATTTTTATTTTATTTTATTTTTCACCGGGTGAACGACATGAACTCTTAAGAACCGGATCTGATCGTTCACCGGTCGGACACGTTGATTCGTGAACGTACACTGATTCAAATCATTCTAAATCATTTGAATCAAGTGAATCAAACGAATCATTGACGAATCTTTTGAAGGATTCATTTCAGTGAGTTGATTCAAATGAATCGAATCTTTTAAAAGATTCATTTTTCCCATCCCTTGTTTGTAACATAGACTGTCATAGAGTATTGTAATATCATAATTATTATACATGGAAATATACTAACCTAAGACAATATAGAACAAGCCTCGCAGTATATACGCCAGTGTGACAATTTAATATAAATATTAAAACTAAACAGATGCCCACATAGCAATTTGGATGATATTTTCATCTCTAAAATATTTTATCATCATACTCCAGAAAATATTTTGTAAAAAATATTTTGTATTTGTTTTTAAAATATTCTCCTTCGAATATCATAAAGAAAACATTCAGAAAATATTTACAAAATTATATATTCAAATATTTTGGAAATATCATGGAAAAGATATTTTTTAAATATTATTTTTAATATTGAATAAAAATATTTTCGTAAATATATAATTTAAACATTTTAAAAATATAAGCAAAAAATCTAATATAGTTCCATTATATTTAGTGGCGTAAGAAAAAAAATTTCCAGGGGGTTGAATATATAGGTCATATCAGGGCCGAATCTGAAGCTCATTTAAGGGGGGTTGAATAGGTATAATTGAGAAATAAAGGGCTAATCACTATACAAAATTAATTTTATATTCTTCAAAAAATGAACTTGAAAATACAGTACCTATATATTAATACAATTTTAATTTTTGAACTGATATATTTTTTTTAATTCAATTTTTTCTAAATGCGTAAATATTTCCTCCTCCTCCCCTCCTCCCCCTGTACTACTCCACTGATATTATTGAACCTAGTGTTTTCTCACTGATATTAATATAATCTAAAAAAACACATCGTTCTATAATTGGTTTAAAAAGTTACGAATTTTCAATGTTTGGATTTAACAGTTGTTGTGCGACAACAAAAAGTTGTAAATTTCGTAGCGGGTCTTAGAATAATAATAATTAATATGTAATGTGTAACACTATTGATTATAAAATATTAAATAACACTCTCGTCATTCGCATTCATTATTTTACGAAATATTAATCCATAAACCATAACATTATTTATTTACTATTTGTAAACCACAACCTCCAATTTTAGTCGTTTCTTTGTCAAAATTTCGTATTCTGAAATTAATTTGTGGAGTTATCGAATAGATAATATAGACCGAAAAGTATCGTATTCACAGTTATATATAAGATTTTAGGTACTAATATACAAATAGTATATAATAAAATAAAAATTAATTGGTTCTATATAAATTATTATACACAATCGACAAAACTTCTTCGAATGATCAAATATAGTTTGTGCCGAATTGATTTGTAGCTAATATCTGATGTTTGATAATCACGAGTGGCCGCGTGGCTTTAGAAATAACCGTCAGATATCAGATTTTAGGCAAGTACCTATACTTATATTATATGTGCAATGGAAGTGGCGGGCTAGAGTGGTAAGAAATGAAGACACGTGCGTTCGTGGAATTAAAAATGGTAATGAAATTTGAAAGCCTACATAATCAAAATTTATGTTTTCTTAAAAATGCATTATCTAAAAATTATTGAACTCCAGTGTCCGATATGTCCAACATAGAGTATACAGATGGTCCAAGTACCAGCCATATATACGACGTTGTCTCTGTACAAAACATGATTTAAGATAAGATAATAAAATATACGTGGTACAAAACATCAAGTGAAAATATATTTCCGTGTATACTCGTAGGTAGTAGTTACCTGGTACGTTCTTCACATATTATTGTGCCGTACGGATGAGTATTGTCTTGTACATTAGCGCGTAACTGCATGTAGTATTAAACGAGACTAGATATTTTCAGTGTTAAACTAGATTTAAAATATTGAACTTTTTCTTTTGTATCATTAATTTGTATTTTAGCTTACATTCTGCAGTGATATAATATATAACAATATATACTTTTATAGTATTAGTTATAGTATAGTATTTATTTTATAGTAGTGTTCTGTGGTATTAGTATACAAGTACTGGATTTCAACTGGTGTAGTGGACAGTGGTATGTATTACCTAATTAGTAATAAAATGTATCTAATATAGATAGGTACAAATAATATAATAATATAAATTGCCTAATTTTAATTATCAATCAAAACACAAATCAAATTCTTCAATATACTTAATTCTTCTTATATTATTTAAAAATGTATAATAGGTATGTATTATAATTAATTAAAACAAAATTTGTATTTGCCGCCACTACATTGCAGTAGCTAATTTTTGTATAATATTATCTGTTCGTGTTTGTGTTATCATATTATCATATTTTTATGTTTATCATATTTGTATAAATATTATTATAATAATAAATATTTAATAATATTTATTAATTTTAAACCTCGGTTTGTGATCGATATATGATATGTGCCAAATAGTTGACTTGGGCTGCTGTAGATCGCAGCCGTGATATATCTTTGTTAAGTGTGTTCAAGATTCTCAATGTGTTAATTAATGTTTTCAGTGTTATTAAAAGTTCTTAATTTCATGTGTTTTTTTAGGCAACACTTAAAATGATTCTATAATATGTTCATGTTTTTCAAAGTTTCATCTGTTCAAATACATTTGGTAGATTAAGCATTTTTCCTTTGTTGTGTGTTAATCGTGCAGTTCAACAATGAACATCACGTCCATGTTACTGGTGCAGCCACGTTGTTGTGATTTCATTTATTGTGTCTGCGGCATAAATGCATTTTAGCGCCCACGCTGTTTTGCATCTTTTGCTTGAACCTACCTATATAGTTTTGAATGAAAATAATTATGATAAAATCATATTTGGCCGGATGGACTTAGTTTGGAAATTACGGGCTTTTAAAATTCACTAATTGATCGTTTATTATGCACTCGGCGCGCCAACATATTGATACTATAACATTACATATTTTGCATAATATTACTGTTTTTAATTTTGTTTTACAAAATACATTTACTTTGCCCTGTTACCTACCCAACAGGTTTTTCATAGCAAGTCGTAGGATATTTTTGATTTGAACTGTCCGAGTGAACAAACAAGTGATTATTGGCCCTTCCTCACGTTCTTTAGGTGCGGTCAAAAAATAATTACACTCGAAATGCATTTTTTAAATTGCTTTTGTTCCTTATCTGCTGTGTTCATTTTTGGTCCATTAACTTATCTCTGGTAAATATCGTTCAGTTCAACATTTGTTGACATTCCTTAATATATGTTTCCCATTTCTAGGATGGTCAAATGACCAGAGATTGAGTTATTTTCTGGCAATTCTTGTGTTGTATGTGTCCAAAAATTGTGAGTTAATGTGGTCATTCGTCTTCTGTTTCCTGTGTAAACTGCAACAGGTTGTAAATTGTGTTTCAATGGCTGGTAACAATCAATTACATGTGACCAAAAATTACTGATTACTTCTGTTTTTGTATTTTTGTAAATTGGTTGTGATTTTTAGCACAGTCTCACCAAATTGATGACCTAGCTAACTACTCAAGTGAGTTTTGTGTTTTAAGTTAATTTAAATTATAATTAATTTTCATTAGGCCAATAATAATTAATAATTATAATACCTACCTATTGTAAATTTATTGAATTATATTTTCATCAATAAACTTAATAAAAAATTGTGTATTTAATCAATTAAGTATTATCACATTTTAATATTTTATTCATATTTACCAAAAAGAACATTTTAATTTGAATTATAATAAATACCTACCTATACACAGTAATTTGAACCAAATAAAACTAAAAAGTAACTTTTCTATTTTTTAGTCGTTTGTTTTGACATCACATTCAGTTTGTGAATCACATTCATTGTTAAATAATTCTTTATTTATGTAAAAATATTTATTTTAGAACTTTTTATAATTAACAATATTTTATAATTTTTATAATAATAATGATAAATAAGTAGGTACATATTAAAAAAATTTAATTTAATTTAAAGTAATTGAATGAAAACAAATGTAGGAATTATAATTATGGCAAGTGATCGAACAAAAAGAAGAAGAGTTAAGGAAGAACTTAATTCTATGCTTAATACTAGCAATATAAAATTCCAAAAGAAAAACTTCTAAAATAAAATAGAATTACTAGCAAATAATAATAATTCAGCTAGTCAAGAAGTCTATTGTAATAGTCAAGAAGTCCATTGTAATAGTAAAGAAGTCACTGTTGATGAACATTGCTCGAGCCCTGATCATACATTTTATAAAGTAAAATTAATGTATTTGTTATTATTATAAATCATTGGAATTTATTTGAATTACTATTATAATTTTATAGTTTTCTGAGAATGATATATTTCCTTTACCAAAAAAAATTATTGAAGCCATAAAACAAAATTTGGCTAAATGGGCAACCAACTTTAATATTCATCGTAATGCTTTTGATGGACTGTTGCTAGTTATGAAAAAAATTCCAGGATGTTCTCAACTTCCTAAAGATTCTCGCACTATACTGCAAACACGTAAAGTAAACGAAACAGAATGCTTGACTACAATTCACCCAGGCATGTATTTTCATTTTGGTTTGAGTTCAGCTATTCAAAGACATTATATATTAAACTCCTCAAGTAATGTAGATGTAATAAAAGTTGTAATCGGGATTGATGGCTTACCAATTGCAAAAAGTAGTTCCAGTCAACTGTGGCCAATCTTAGGATATATTCGCCCTTATCACGACTCTGTGTTTCTGATTGGAATATACTGGGGTTATGAAAAACCTCAGGATTCAAATGCCTTTTTAGAGCAATTTGTGTCCGAAGCTAAGTATTTATTAACAAATGGTATTTCTATAAATGGAATCATTATGAAAGTGATTATAGATGGTTTCTCTTTAGATGCCCCTGCAAAATCCTTTATATTAAAAATTAAAGGGCATTCAGGTTTCGATTCTTGTACACGGTGTTTAGTAGAAGGAGAATATTTAAAAAATCGAACATGTTTTCCATACTCCAGCAACACCTTAATAAAGCGTACTCACAATGACTATGTTGCTAGAAAGTATGAAGATCATCATGTTGGAAATTCAATTTCTATTTTATGTGACTTACCAAATATAAATGTTGTCGATAATTTTGCGTTGGAGTACATGCACTTGGGTTGCCTTGGTGTAATGAAAAAATTAATAAACTTATGGCTCTTTAAGGGACCAAGTAATGTTCGAATACCTAGTTCAGTAATAAAAACTATATCAGAACAACTTTTATCTTTGAAATCTAATATTCCATGTGAATTTTCTCGTAAACCAAGAACATTATCAGATTTAGCAAGATTTAAAGCAACTGAATTTAGGCAAATACTTTTGTACACAGGGCAGATAGTTTTTTTAAATAATATAAGTGATAATTGTTACAAACATTTCATGGCACTTAACATTTCTATGATAATACTATTAAGTAATGACATGAACAACTATGTTAATTATGTGAGGCATTTACTAAAATATTTTGTACAAAATTTTGAAATTATATACGGAAAACATCTAGTATCCCATAACGTTCATGGTCTTCTACACATCGCTGATGACTATACAAAATATGGATCTCTGGATAATATAAGTGCGTTTCCTTTTGAAAACTATTTAAAATGTATAAAAAAAATGATACGGAAATCTGATAAACCACTTCAACAAATTATAAAAAGATATTATGAAATAAATAACAATGAACAAATTAACAGGAATAAAAATGAACAGAAAAATACGATTACAGAGATTATTTTTAAAAATGAACATTTAGATGGTCCTTTATTAGACAATTTGACATCACCACAATATAAAGAAGTTCATTTAAAATATATTACAATTAAAACAAGAAAAGTATCGGATCGTTTTATATTAACAAAAAATAATGATATTATGGAAGTCTTGAATATCGCTCACTCAAAAGACACAAATGAAATTGTTTTAGTTGGGAAGATTTATTTAAGAAAAAAACCATTCTATGAAAAACCCATAGACTCAAGCATTTTGAATATTTATATAGTTGATAATTTATCAGAGGAATTGATTTGTATGCCAATCGAAAATATAAAAAAAAAAGTTATGATTTTAGATAAAGATGGTCAAAAAATAGTAATTCCAATTCTACATTTAGGATAAAATAATACTATATTTTTCAAATACATTTAAAAAGAACTATAAAATTTAATATGTATTGTACATTTAATATAGTTAATTTAGTATCTAGGTACCTATTTAAAATAAAATAATAGTTGAATTGTTTTGACAGTACTTAATTAGTTGAAATAAATACTTTAGTATATATTTTTCACTGTACATAATAATATATTAAATCATAACGTAAATGAAACATGATATATTGTGTATATTGTATTTTTTGTAGAAGAAAAATATTAAAAAATGTCTTATTGTGTCGTCATTTTTAAAAATGAAAATCTTGTTGAAGCGGTCCCATCATTATGGTTATCTAGAGATGGTTTAAAATGTGCATGGCCAAAACCTCAATTTAATGTAAAAAAAAGAATTGAAAAAAAGATGCATCCAAATATGTATGAATATGATTGGCATGAAGTTCGCATTTTAGCAAAAGATATATGTAAGTAAATATATACTATATATATAGGTAGTCTATATTTTATTATTATCTAAATACCTTCCTAGACACTTGTTGTTATTAGGTGTATAAATAATTCATATTGTACATTTTTAGTAACTTTAAATGAGGCTAAAAGTAAAGCCACTAGGGCAACATTTACTTCAGATTTATCTTCAAATGAAGATAAAGAAACTCGAAAACAAAGATTTAAAAAAACATTGAAAACAGTGCTTAGTCCACCTAAATTAAAATCAACACTTGGTAAACAAATGATAAAATATACTTGAATAATAATATCAAATATATTTTGTACTTAAATTTTACAGATAATGATGATTCAGGTGATGATAATTTTACTCTGGTCAAAAATAAAAGTAAGGAAATCTATTACATAAAATAATGTACCTATTTAAAAGAAAATTATGTATAAGTATTTCTTTATCATCTTTTTCATTCCATTTAACACCATTGTTTTTTTAGTCATTCTCTAGATCACTTCACTGTACTTAAACTAATCATGTTATATTCACATTTAGATAAAAATAAGTCTCCAAAACAGAATTTTGAAGATCGTGTCGATGAAAAAAGTTAATCAATGATGAGTGAACAACAGAAAATTGTATGTCAAACCCCTGAAAGATCTTATGACAGTATATATAAATATAAATATTTTAATGTAGTAACAGTTAACAAATATTAATTATATGGTGAAATCTTTGTATAACAATACACAGAGGATGGATAATAATTGTTGTATATTATATATATTAAAAAGAAAAATTTCAAAATGACATGGGCTCTAAACTTTATTAAATTGTTTTTCAATATTAGATAGCATTTTAGACTCTGGAACCAAATTTATAACCTCTCCATCTGGCCAAATATGGAGTGTTCATAGTGCTTCCTCCAACAATACCCAAAAAAGTTCAATTACTCATAATAAGTTGCTTCCAAAACAGCTGAAAGGTAAAATATGTCATTTTATAGTTTCATACATCATGTTATTAAACTTTCAGCATAATATAACCATAGAATATTTATTTATTTCTTCAAGAAGATAATATGCGCTACTGAACAAGTTCATGAGTACACAAATTATAATTAAATAATATGTATAAAGTAATATTATAAAAATTGATTAAATTGTACTAATATTAAACTTCCAAAAACTAAACTAAACTAAAAATATAACATAACTTAACGATATAATACTGCATACTGTAATTTAAATTTATAATCTGATTTATAATTGACTGTTGTAGATTTACAATTGTGTAAATAACTCTTAATATATATTTTGATTATTTTACATATTTTATTCTTACCTATTCTATGATATTAATCCAGATATCCTTAGTAATGGTGCAATTTAAATATTAATTTTATATTTCTAAATTTAAAATATATATGAGGATAGTAAAATGTGTTTTCTATTAAGTTTTTTTTACCCCTCTAATAGGTCAAAGTAACGGCAATAACATTACCACTAATAGACAGTTGAATTTTGATGACCAGTCTATAACTTCACATAATATAAAAAATCAAGGTAATAAACAATGTTGTAATAAATAGGTAGGGTACCTAGTAAAATATAAACATTATTTACTGAAGTACCTACCTATATATTAGATATAATATAATATATATTGTGTAGTAAACAAATAAGTTGATATAATATATATTATATTATGTTATATACAATATAATGTTTTAAACATTCCAAAATAAATATTTTCAGAAACTTCTATTGGTTTATTACGTACTATTATTAATATAAAATATGACGTAAAAGAAAATTCTAAAAAACTCGATAGACTGGAACATATGATGAGCAAAATGGAAAATATACTAGATGAGATTTACAAAAATAAAAACCAATATGTATCGCTGGACAGTAGTAACCATTCAAACTTTTGTGATGATAATTTAAATAATACATTTCCATTAAAAAGTATTGATGAGCTAAATGAGTTTGAAGAAAAATTAAGTGACAATGATTTTCGTTTAAAATTGGTAATACCATAGTATAACTAAATTTATTATTTAATTAACTAATTATATTTAATTTATTATTTCATTGGTGTTTGGTAAGACAATGAACTAAAACAAAAATATAAGTAAAAAATAAAATTGCCTACATATTACTATTAATTTAATTTTTAGTTTTAGTTGTAACTTAGATACCTAGACATACTTAATATATGCTTTAGTCTATATTCTATAGTTTCAAATCTTTCAATTATAATAATAACCTACAATTATTAATATTAAATTTTTGTATAATATACAATAGTTCAATAATGTTGTACACTTACACAGTGTATAATATATAATAATATATATTTCTTCTAATAAATGTATATTTATTATTTTACTATGTATAATAATATAATATTATAAAACAATAACACACATATATTATTTAATTTTTAGTTAATATATTTAGCCAGATTAGAGCGACCATCAGTTGGGGATATGACACGTCAAATAATGGGCAAAATTTTTCACAATAATTTGTTGGCCCAATATTCATATGCAGGCCAGAAAAAAAAAATATTTTTTCTGGACTTAAATCCTGCGATATTATATTCAGTAATTATCTTTATTTCAAATCTTAATCATATATCACCTATAAATAATAAATTAAACAAGTTAACTTTTATTTATGTTGCAGCTGCTATAAGAAGTATTCCAAAGCATAAACATTGCTCAGATCTTGAAATTTTAAAACCTATGAAGTATTTCATGGCCAATGCAAAATTCCGGGAAGAAAAAAAAACTCTTAATAATACTTTGTTTAATTAATTTAATTTAATGCATGTTACCTGGGTACTGAAATATTAATTTTCAATTACCTACTAAGTTTTCATTTTATTTTTCAGGTGTGATTTTTCATTAATTTACTCTATATATCTACTAAATAAAATACATTTTTTTGAAAATAAATTTGTGTTTGTGTTTTAATGTTTATACAAACGGTAATTTATACAATACTAAATATTTGACTAAACTACCTATAATATAATATTCTGTTATTTCATCTAATTTTTTTATATTATGTACCTATAGGTAATTAGGTACTTATATACCTGCTTTTATTTTTGATTCTAAGTGTATAGTGAAGAATGCATTTGTTTTATAATGCTGATTTTTTTTTGTGGGTATAGTACATTATTATATTCATAAACACTTTTTTGAATAGTAGTAAAACAAGAAATTTTGGGTAAAGAACTTTTAGTAGGTACCTTACTACCTACTGGATTTTCTTAGGAACATTACCAAAAATAATAGAAAATTGTTTTAAATCTGAAAATAATATATATTGAACTATGCTCAAAATTACTTTTCAAATGCATCGATTATTATCGTTGTTTCCGAATCTAAAATAATAATATTACATCAGTAACGGTTTTGAGGAGGGACCTATTAAAATAATTTACTTATATACCTACTTATTATTAACTTGAATTTATATAAAATATAACAAAATGTAAATATAGTTGGATGGACTCTCAGGTAAGAGAAAAAAATTGTGTGTGTCATGATAATAAATCGCCCCCCCCCCATTAAATTTTTTAAAAACCGCTAATGTATTATTATAGTTCAATTTGCATATGTATAATATATAGGTATATAATACGCCTAGATTGTATATATAATATACCTATACCTATATATTTTCAAAAGATCTACATACAATTGTTTTCAAAATATAATGGAGAATATTTTTAAAAGGATTAGAAACCATTTTCAAAATATCTATCGGAAATATTTTTAAAACATCTTTATACAAACGTTTTGAAAATATAATGGAAAACATTTTCAAAATGATAAGAAAATATTTTGATTACTATTTTTTCCGGCCAAACAATATTTCCAAAACGTTTTAAAAACATCCGAAAATATTAACAGGACATTTTGGAAATATTTTTCATTTTCTATGTGATATTTTAGAAATGTTTTTAAAACGTAATTTTGCTATGTGGGATATAGAACATTCTATCGGTCAAAAATTTTATTTATTCATTTCTTTAAATTTTTTTTGAACATGAAAAATGAAAAGGAAGAAAAAATCCGAAATTAATTTTATGTAATCTTTTAGTTGTACACGGATAAACACCAAAATCATAAGTTAAATTACCTTTGGTATTTTACTTGTACGGTTAACATTCATTTAGGCTCATGATACCATTGTCATTTAAATTAGTTACTACATAAATTTTGGAACGGTATGAAATGAGTGAAATCGTACTTTTATTACGTATTATTGACAAAGTTTGGCTGCAATCTTGATATTTTCAGTTTTGAATCGGTGTGAATATTATATTTTTCATGTAATAGTAGATAAGGTAAATAAAGTTACTTCACATCCAAAAGTTGTGTAAAATAGGATAAAATACTTTAAAAAATTCTCGGCCAGTTGTTTTTGGCACACAATATATAATATGTAATCTATGGATAAACAGTAATAAACGAATAGTACACGACAAACATAATTAAATAATAATTTTTATGTTCTCAATTTAGATTTAGATCTTTCTGCTATACATATAGAACATTTTTAGGTCAAAAAATTAATTTATTCATTTCTTTAAATTCTTAGTGCTTAGAGGAGATATAATGATATATTATTTATTTGTGATTAAATTTTTGTCATTATATAATACATTTTGTGTTATAAATGAAGTCTCAGTAATATCACCATGGGTGTGATTTGCCTTTATGTGATGAGTTTATATAATAATATTAGTTTGTGTAATATTACTGTTTGGAATTCCGGCACAAGGAATTTTGTCAGCGGTCGTCGCAGTATATAGAAAGTAGAAGTTTGAATCCGATGAACTGCAATGCCTCTAAATTGCCTATACGGTTCGCCGCCTTGAGAAAACAAATTACGTTTCCAAACATCAAACTTTTTTAATTTTGTGTTAAGTGT
>JAIPRL010012012.1:0-12624 GCA_025469235.1 Pemphigus obesinymphae
ATTAGACATCTACACCATCATTCATCATCTATCATCCATAGAATTTATTATTCTTATAATTTATATTCAGTTATTTAAATAAAATAAAAAATTTGTATAAATTAAACCGGTGTTGTGAATTGTGTTGGGCCCACTCTCATCTCACCCACTAAACCGTGACACAATTAATACATAATATAATATAGAAAATAGGTACATTTGATAAATATTCGTTTGAATAAAATATAAATAAAATAACATTATTTTTAAATCCATTTCCAAATACACATGAACATTTTTAATATTTTAATATATCTCTCTATGTTTATTTAAAATTATTTTTTTTTTAATTCATTCATATTTTTTTTTTTTTATAAAAGGCCCAATTGAAGGAAAAGAGTTTTGCTTTGATAGATGTGATTACATATTATAGTTGATCCGGAAGATGAAGTCGATGACAACAATGATGACGATGATGACGATGATGTATAGATCTAAAGCGAAGAGAATATAAGTTTAATATATTGTTTTATTGATTCATGACTTTCCAAATTTCTTAAAATAGATTATAAATAATTTGAAATTTTATTTATTATTATTACAATTTTATAAAATTTTTTAGAGTATAAATATATTAATTTTATGTTATTAAATAATAAATTATATTTTATTCATAATAATAATAATTATTTAGTATTTTGATTTACAGTTAATTTAATTGTAATAAGAAAATATACGAATAGGTATAATTATTAATTTATTGAGGATATTTACACGATTTAAAAAATTATATAATATAATTTGATGATGTACAACATAATACATTGAGTAATTGTTTAACACTGAAAATAAAAACATTGTTTTCGAAATACGTATTTGTTAAAATATAAACAAACTATTGTGTAGAAATCGGGTTTTCTTTTTATATACATAATTCTACAAGTACCTAATTCAACACCAAAATAAAGTTAAAAATAATGACTGTAATGTATTTAAAATTCAGTAAATATTCAATAAATGTATTAAAATTATGAAATTAATTTATGTACGTTATCATTGATTTAGTTAACTATAAAATATATGGATAATATTATTGCATTAAATGTTGAATTTTACTTAATTCTATGACATTTAAAGAATATTTTTGAGAAGAATGTTATAATAAAATCAATGACGTCTGTTTGTGCGGAGATCATTAATTATTTTAATTACTTTTAAAGAACGTTCGCCTGACTAGTGGATCGGGACATAATTAATATTAATATTAAAATAGCTAACATAAAGCCTTGGCGAGAGTGCGTGTCTCGGGCGAGTCTACGTATAACAACAAGAAAAAAGGTGTAGGCCGAACACATGAAAAACCTAAATGATATAATACAGAGATAATGATTTACCTATAATACACGACACAAAAACAAGACGAAGATGATAATAATAATGTTTTATATAAAATGCTAACTTGTTTTCCCCGTTTTTTCCATGAGAAAAACCTTTTATAGAAATTCAATTCGCCGGCCCGTTTTCTTTGCCGCTCTATGCGTCTTCCTTTACCGTTACCATTTTTAAATTCTTTTTCGACCATTTTGAAATTTTTACATCTTTTATTCCTCTGGATTTTCGCCTTTTCAACGCCTAGAAAAAAAACCCGTTCCCCGACTCGCTATTCGTTATCGTAGTTAGGCTTCCGTCCTTTATCGCTCGACGTTCTCCCGCATCCTCGTATTATCAGCCACGTATTTTACGATGTCGAGCCGCCCGTGTTGTTTATAGTATTTACGCGTTTTGTACGATCATTCATATCCGTTCAGTGGCATACGCGGAGGGGGGGGCTAAGGGCCTGAACTCCCCCCTCACATTCATAGTATAATAATTGTTTTTTTTTATGTTTTATATTATCAATGTTATATATTATAGGTATATATATATAAATATATATATATATATATATGTAGTGATGTCTTTTCAATTTTTTTCTGGAGGGAGGCTCTAAATATTTTAGGTTAAAACTTATGTATACCTGACAATTCTTTAATAGAAATATTACATAAAAACAAACTACAGGATAGATCATGAGAGTTGTAAAATATAGTAATAATACATTGATTTGATATACTTTTAAGTTTTAATTATGGTACATTTTTTAAAATTTAAAAACTGATTATTCCTTAGTTTGGTAATAAATGATAAGAGTACCTAAGAACTACAGCCTAGTAATAATAATTCAGTTCATTGAATTTTGTTAACTTACTACAAAACTCCGATCACATTTATAAAATCATTCTAAATCGTAAATGCATTAAGTAGATGCTGAAATATACGTTTTAATCATAATAATGTTATAAATGTATTAAAAATACTAAAAAAAAACACGTAATCTGTGATCATTTTAAAGTGTTTAGAACCAAGATTTTTGGATTTATATGTATGTATATAATAAATAACCATTATTTTAACCCATATTTTTAATTATTTTTCGATAATTTTTATCTGATGCATTTTTAAAAAATTAACAAATTACCTCTTCAAAGTACCATGCTGACAAAATTTCATGCCAAAAAATGGATACGCATTAAGAAATAAGATCATGACGTCAAGTCTTCTGGTCGATAAATTGCTCAAAGTAAAATATAAGACCAATTAATGTCATAGTGAAACGAGAAAATATTTTGTACCATTCAAAATCCAAAATTTATAGTTATTATATTTATTTTAGGACATTATTATTAATTTTTAGGTCATCAAACTCTATTTCCAATTATTGTTGTTTAAAAAAATGTTCTGTCTACAAAAAATTAATTTTAGGTATTTAGTTCTTCAAAATGAATATTTTTTGGTTCTTTTTCAATACACATGGACCCCTCTCCGTCAATACGCCACTATATATATTATATATATATATATATGTATGTATATTTAATAGTATTCTATTATAATACTAAAAAAAAAAAACATACTTTATTGTTTCATGCCTAATATTATGTCTACTTATTATTTATTTATTTTCAAGCTCCCCCATTGAAAAATCCTGCGTATGCCATAGTATCGGTTAGTCAGATCGTTCGATAAAAATTAGTGTAGGGTCCAAGAAAAACGACACTAACCGCTTTTTTTGAACTGTGCCCACATGATGATTTTGCGAAAACAATGTTCTATTATGAAGTTCCTTTTTATTATACCTGGGATGCAGCAGAGGCTGGTTGAGGAGTAGACGTGGAAAAAATGTTCTGGGTTGGCCAGGAATAAAAATAGACACTGCCATTGGTAGAGTTTACCCTAATCAAAGTGGGTGCTTCCATTTAAGATTGTTACTAAATTATGTACCAGGTCCTACTTCATTTGAAAGCTTGAAGACCGTTGATGGGGTCATTCACGCGACTTTTAAAGCTGCCTGTTTTTCTCTTGGGCTTTTAGAAAATGACAAGCAATGGCAAAACACTCTAAGGGATACTGTTTTAGAAAGTCCTCCTATGTTAAGAGAATTATTTGCAATAATCATAGTCTGAACCTCAATCTTTGTTGGAGGTATTCAGAAATGATTTTTGTGAAGGTATTCTTCATACAGAGCGCACTCGATTAAATGACTCGCAATTTACTTTTTCTGATGAAATATTTAACAGAGGCTTGATTGAAATATAAGATAAAGTGGTTTGTCTATCTGAAAAATATTTAACTGGAATTGGAATGAATCCACCTGTTTGAAATTAAAAAGCATCTGATTCTTTTGAATTCTTGAATAGGCGTTCTGATGATAATAACCAATTACAAGAATTTGTAGAAGTCAATTTACCAAAATCAGTAGATAATCAAATTTATGCTTTTAATCTTATTACAGAAAACGTAATGAATTATCAAGGAAGAGTATTTTAATTAGATGCTCCGGGTGGTACAGGAAAATACGCCTGGAACAGTCCTTAATGTGAATAGAATATATTTAGTAACTAAGCATATAAAAGCTGTATGAAATAAAGTAAAAAGTATATATTTAAATATCATATTAGATTTTACTTTATAAAGTTTGGTAATATTTTCAATTTAAGTGAATAATTTATATAATTTAAAGTAGATACTAAATAGTATATATTTTTTAGAATGGCAGAAGGGTCATGTATCTATGGACCTGAATACATTATGTTCAAATATCTGAAAAAGTTGAAAACGAGCCAACATTTGAGTTAATTGATTTTTGGAGTAAATAAATAAATACTTTACTACCTTAACCCCAGTATTGATGCTGCATAATACATGTATTATTTATCTATTTACCTATCTATGATATTATATAAACTTATATTACATGTATTATCTTAAATAAATTATTTCTAAATAATATGAAATACATAAAAGTTTAATATTTACCAAAAATAACAGAGAATATCAACAAATTTGAAAATTTGTTCTTTCCTTTTTTTCCTGTGTATGAATATTGAGCAAGAAGTGTATCACTAAATAATATAAGCATTATTCTTTTCAACATCAATTTAATAGTTTTACCAATGAAATTTAGTTCTTTAATCTATAATTACAAAACAATAAATAAAGTATTTTATATTTTTCTAATTATTCAAAATTTCAGTCAAAACAATTACCTATGTGTTCTGGAAAGCTTTATCCCTTACATTTTTGTCTTCCAATATATTTAGATCAATTAAATTATCAATTGGTAATGGACAGTCAGTCATGTCATTCAATTCACTAATAAATTCAGCATGATTAGTAGAACTTATTATTCCCTTCTTCAATAATCTTAATTAATTCAGATTGAGATTTTACAAGAAATTTAACTTCGTTAGTTAAGTATGTAAGCATGCATAATGTTTGTTTTTGAAACTTTGAATCTAGAAATAAATTATCTTTATTGATGAATATAAATACAAATATCAATATCTTGTACATTTTATCACTAAATAATAAATGAACAAATAATGTTATAATAATAAATAAATGTTATAAATGAAATCCTACCAGTATATAAAGTAATCATATGTTAATTTTTATCAGATTGCAAACATAAATACACATAAATAAGTATATGCCAGTAATGTTGTTATGGGTGACAGATGTAGGAATACAATTACTAGAACGTTGATTTCTTACAAATTTCTAAAACTTATTTGGATCCTTAACGAATGAATTCTCCGACTCAAGAATGAATTTTCTATAACATTTCTTAGATTCATATTTGTAATGAGATCGAAGAAGAGAGAATTGTCTATAGTGTGTAGAGTTTCCAGTGAGTTTGAAGAGTGCATGAGCTTTTTTTTTACGAAATACAAGATCCTTTAGTGATTTAGAAGCCCAAGAGGGAAAACTAGATACACAAAAACGTGACTTTGGAACAAAATTTAAAATAGATAAGTGTAGGGCATCGAAAAACGTATATACTGCAGAGTTAAGATCAAGATTTGAGAAAGTAGATACCCAATCAAATGATGACAAGTAATGAGAGATTTCATTATAATGACCTTTATTAAATTTAAAATATTCGTGGGACCTGTTGAAAGGAGATGTTTGGAGAACCTTGTTAAACGTAATAGACAGAGGAGGGTGATATGGGTCAGAGAGAACGAGTGGCTCAGGAGCTTTTTCAACGATCAAATCATTAAGATTGAAGAAGACTAAATCAAGGGTAGCAAGGCGGTTGTTACTTATATAGTTCCATTGAAAAAAACTGTTCAAAGCATAAACCTCAGGCACACAGGGAATGCGTATATCAGAATTAGAACTATATAAAAGACCATTTTCGTCATTCCCCCATGAAATTTCTGGCAAATTGTAGTCATCACAGAAAATAAACGAGGACTCATCGTATCCGTGCGTACCGACTCTGAACATCTCTGGGGCTGAAATTTAGACCATTATAAGGACAGAATTTGGTTCGAAAAGTTTTTTTATGAACATTTTGGAAACTTTAAACGGTTTTATTATTATATAAAATATGAAAATTAAAAATAAAAACACCCCAGTTTATACAAATGATTTAGTGGCAATTGGGTTTTATATTTTATTTGAATAATTCTACAAGTTATTCCACCAAAAATGTAAATACGTTTTAAAATTTGATATAGAAGTACGCATCGTGTCAGACTGCTGGGATGAAAATAAGTAGTTTTTGACCAAAAAAGTGCACTTCGCTTGTTGGGTATCAGTAGGGATGGATGTACTTTGCTACTGGGCAGGATACTCTTGGTGGATGTATTGCATTTGAAAGCAATGATAAATCATTGCATTCAATAAAACGATTCTGAGCGTAGCTTCGGTGTGGTATTCATAACTCTTAAGATTAGTTATATACCCAATAACTACCTATGTTTAACATTACATCAAAGTTCAAATGTAGTCAATAAATATGATCTTAAGAAATTCCGAAGAAATTGAAAATCTGGATTTGACGAAATCGTATTTTTGCCGTTTTTTCGTCATTTTTTGGTACATTTTCCTTAAGCAATAAAAAAACTTTTGAGAAAATCAAAAAATTACCTCTTTAAAGTACCAACTAAATTAAATTTACTACATGTAAGCTTGTAAAGATCGGGGCACTCTTTCTGGTAGTAAATTTGTTAACAGAGAAAAAAAATAAACATCATTGTAAAACCACTAGATCTCTTGCGCTACGCTCAGAATCTAAAATACTTTTTTTCCGCCGATGTTTTTTAATTAAATTAAATTAATGCACGACTAACGTTATATAAAATTTTTTCAGGTTTTAAAATCTCATTTTACCAACTATTTGGACTTAAATACCTCAAATTTGATAATTTTGTCAAAAATGAAAAAACTATTTATTTTCGAGATTTTTTTGACTTAAGTTAATGTAATGTATATTTAACGCTGTATAAAATGTTCAGGACTTAAAACCTAAAATTACCCCTTTTAGGACTTAGAAATCTCAAAATCTAAAATGTCTATAAATAGCCCAAAATTACGAAAAAAATAAAAAAAAAAACTTAATCAACGTAAATATATTACTAAATTAAATATTCGATGTAAATTTCAAGATTTTCACGTAATTTTTTTCGAAATTACGAAGAATTGAAAAATCTCAATTTGACAAAATCGTATATTTACCGTTTATCCTTATTTTTTCGTAGTTTTATCTTACGTATTAAAAAACTAATGAGAAAATCGAAAAATGACCTTTCAAAAGTACCAACTAGATGTAATTTACTAGCGGAAATCAAGTAATCTTGTAAAAATCGTAGCATTCCTTCTGGTAGTAAATTTGTTAACAGAGAAAAATAAAATAAAATAAAATAAACATCATTGTAAAACCATTAGTTCCCTCTCTACGCTCAGAATCTAAAAACAAGGTTGTGGAGGTCATTGTTAATACCCATTTTAAATTATGAGGCTTACACTATATTATATGCATATTATTTTATAAATAATCATGCTGATACACATTGTAATCTTATTTTTAGGTATGCATTTTTTTTTATAATAAGTAAGGAGTAAGAACTCTTTATGTTATTTTATGACATTTTATGTCGTGACCATATATATTTTTTCAGTAATATATAATATAGTAACAATGACAATTTTATTTATTATTAAAAAAAAAAAATTATAAATTTATAAAAATTGTAATTATATAAGGTAGTTTTTTGACACAATTCAAAACGTAACGATATAAATCAGCGATAGAAAAATATTTATTTGAATACTTATATGCAATTAACGTGACTACCAGTAGGTTTACAATATATATGTCTTATATCATATTATATATGTTTCATATGATTATATTATATATAGACAATTGTGGTTTAATATTATACCCTGTCATTTAACCATTTAATCTTTGATTAAGTGTCAGAAAATATCGTCAACCTTATTTTACATTAATATTTAAGATAAGTACATCAGTGGATAATGTCAAATTATAACAAAAGCATTATTTACCATATGATGTATTATATGTAAATTCTACAAAATTTAGAATTTTTCTACTCGAACAAATTATTATATTATTATTAACTTATCTAGCCTTGAATAATAACCAATTGCAATTTGAATTCTGAATATAACATTTTTCAATTCAATTAGATAAAATAAATAAAATTTATCTTCATCCATTTGTTTTATGTCAAGATGAATCTGAACTTGGAGATAAATGAGTTCCACATACTATTTAATTACAATCCATTACTTACTACTGATTATACTTAGGGACTACGATATTTCGGATTGAACTCATTCTAACTTAAAGTACATTACGGCGATATTGTAATATTTTACTCTCTCAAAATGGCTTAAGAAAATCAAAATGTATTTTTTGTTACAGTGTTATAGATTATAGTAACTCGAACAGGTTTATTTTCTGCAATGTGGAATAGTCTTTACGAAGCCAAATTAGAAAAACAATTATAATTTTTGTTCCTCGTAATTTTATTCCAACATCAATAAATTATACTTGTGAGCAAATATGTCCTAATTATCTCTAATTGATACCAATTACCAAATTTTTCGTTAAGTATAAATACTTTAAAAGTGTATTGTATTTAAATATAATTTATCATAATAATTTTACTACTAAGAGTATAGGTTTTGTAAATTGTTTTGAAATTAAAAATTTGAATTTTAACCTACTTAAAATAATGATATCACGTCGAAACGTCCAGTTCCGGGTAGCTACTTAGGTAGACAACAGACATATCGTGTATATTTACATATCGAAGGGGGGGGGGGAGAAACAGGTAATAATCGTATTTGGCACTTGGTAAAACGCATCCATATTACATAATATTATTTATGTATGTATTTTTTATGACCATATTAAAGTTTAAATTCGGCGTTTTGATGGCAATAATATTTTATCCGTTTAATATGTTAATGGTAGGTATAATGAACAACTCTATAGGTACATTATACACACATTTTGTACGGTATTCACTTAAAATTATAGTATATACTCTTCTGTCTGTTTGTTAGCATACCAAAGTATTATTTTGCATCAAGATAACTATGTAAATGTGGGTGTTGAGTTACATTAATGTAGGTAAATCATACGTGGCAGGTGCACTTCAAAATTGTATTTAAATAAAATAATACTACACCATTATATTTCGTTGTGTATTAATAATAAATAATCGAAACCCAGCCACAAACTTCACTCACAAAAAATACATAAATAATTTTGGAAATAACTAGCAGATAACCAAGGTCGGTAGGTATAAATAAGAAATGTTTATATATCGTTATTAAATTTAAGGGCTGGGCAATATTTGAACAAAAATTTTTTTCAGAGTTGGAATAAATCGAGTGCAATTCTATGTCACTATTCATATTGGTGTGTTAGTTTGATATTTGATTATCAGCTACAATGGAGTGATTATGGATATTGATAAATAATTTACACGTATCGGTATATTTAACCTAAATCATTGTATTCTAATTATCTGTATCATAATATATGTTGGAATGCACCAGTGTGATATGGCTGGAAATAGTTATTTGAAATTATATTCAATCATTACTGTTAAGTACCTAATAACTTTTTGTGTTTCATCGTTAGTCGGAATAATTCGAACAATTATATCGAAAATAACACTGTACGCAGCTTCAATACAAAAATAAGGACAATGGATGTACGCTCTTTTACATTTACAAGTTTGTGCATTTTTATCTCAGTATATACTTTACAACTCTTTTTAGTTAAATGGGACTTTTCTCGAAAAAAAAATCTTGTAAAAACCACAGGTAGATATTTAGATAGTTGGATTAAAAAACTCAACATTTGTAATGGGTATTGATAATATTTTATGACAAACATACAATTTTTGTATTAATTAAACAAATAATTTATAAGTAATGTCATTATTATATTATTGGTTTTATTGTTATCAAAATTGTATAATTGTCATAAAATATTATCGATACCTATAAAAAAAAAAAATTCCGATTTATTAATGACAATTATTATATCTGAATAGTTGATAAGTACATTATTTTGTTAAATTATTTTAGCCACTCAACATTTATTTATACATAAAGGACAATACTATTTTATCAAAATCCTTTACTTTGTATGGTAATAAATACTAATTATGTTACAAAGAGATAATATTATAAATATAAATAAATACCCAGGTTCTACAAAAAGAATTTGTTTTTATTTAACAAATACGTATTTCGAAAACAATGTTCTCATCTTCAGTGTTAAACAACTACTAGTTGTTAGTATAAAATTTATATCACACCTCCTATTTTTATGTAGTTCAGAGCCACTGATAAATTTTAAATAATACAATAATAAGTAGTTGTTTAACACTGAAGATGAGAACATTGTTTTCGAAATACGTATTTGTTAAATAAAAACAAATTCTTTTTGTAGAACCTGGGTATTTATTTATATTTATAAATAATTCTACAAGTAACTTAACACCAAAATATAGAGATAATATTGTTAAAAAAAGAAAAATTTTTGCAAGCTGTAGTGACAATAATTTTGTTGATTAAATCTGATTTTTTCAATGTATATTGATTATTGGTATGCTAATAGTAATAATTTTAAACTCATTTTGAATTTTCTTTAAATAAAGATACAAATAGCTGTGATTTTCTACTTCTACAATATTATTAATTAAAATATATATTTTATAACCTATTTGGTTAATTATGATAAAACAATACTATATTGACGAAAGTAGGAGCCTGGAAGGATTAGATCTTTGAACTGTTAAATTCAGATTAGTTTCCATTAATAATTAAATGAATGTTTGTATAATATGTTAATTTATACAAAAATTTATAAATAAATGTTAATTTCTGATTAAATTTTCTTAAAATATTCTACAGTATATAGTTGCACTAAAAAACTACGAGCATAAAGGTTAATAAGTGAAATGAACATAGCATTTAAAAATAATTAAATAACTGTAAATAAACAATGAAATAATTTTTATTAAATTTAATTAAAATTGAGGGGGGGAGTGAAACTACAATTTTATATTTTCGGTTTTTTTAATACCTTTTCAGTGCCTACGCTTACCTGTAAGTCATTCAAATAGATAAATTATATATAAATGGATATTGAGCCGGATATTTTCAATTTTTTTTTTTTAGAACGGGATCCAAAAAATATCGAAAACTTTGTCAATTCGTATGACTCTTATGGGCAGATAAAACAATATCGAAAGCATCTATCCCATTGTAAATGTCCCCGCATTGATAGTAGGCGACGGGTTTACGGATTCCAATTATTTTCATAAATAATATACTTGTTCGGGGATATTTCATTTGAACGTTGGATTTTCCGACATCTTTAGCTTAGAATGCACTCGATTTTCGTATTTTTAGAACATTTTTCTCAAATATTTCACATCATTTGTAATTTTTTTTTAACATAACATACTTCTCAGTTTATACATTTTTTCTAACTTTTTTAACTGTAATATAAAGTAGGGGATCTTAATTTTTTACAGATATATTTATTAGCAAATTAAAATTATCTTGAATTTAATATTTAGGCGTAAGTGTATAGGTAAGTATATCCGATGGTTAGGTTGACTGCAGTCTTTGACAGAAATACCGCATATAAACCAACTACCTACAAGTTAATGATAGTTGTAAAATATTATATTAAATTATTAATTTGGTTAAGTTTCAATTGATAAATTTACTTTAAATTTGATAATGAATGATAAAAGTACCTAAGAACAATAACAGCTTAAGCCTATAATTAGTAATAATAATACAGTTTATAGAGTTTTGATTCTCGAATTTCTAATCTGCACACACATATAAAAAATCATTGCAGGATATAATAAACACTATTACTCACTGATAAATATTTGTATAAAATGTAAAATATAAATTACCGAAATAAATAAATTTAAATATAAAATGTTTTAATCGTTTAAAATGTATTTTGTTATTTTTTCAATGTTGAGTAAAATATATAGGTATATATAAAGTAATATCTTAGTAATATCTAGTATATCACTATTAAATAGTGAATAACTGTATTAATATTTTCAATCTATTGTTTATCTATTGTCCTATAATCTTCGAGGGGCTATATTCTAATCAGGGCTCGAATGCGTTTTCATAACGTTATGAGTATAACGTTAAACGATTCAAAAAACAATTGAAGTAGATAACGAAGAACGTAATAGAAACGATAAACCAAAAATTTAGAAAAATATAAAACAAAACATAAAGATAAACGAAAAATTTTGAAAAACGTAAAACAAAACATAACGATAAACGGAAAAACTTTGATAACATTTAAATTATCATAACGTAAAACATAGTTTGACCCTGTGGAGGGGGCTAAGAATACATCCACGGTTTCCTCATGCCAAGTCGACTAATTGAGGTTGCGTCAGGTCGACAGCCGGCATAAAACTTGCCAAAAAGTATGAGAAGTCTTAATAAGAATATAGGCGAGTTTTCCCATCTCGGATGTTCGCGGGGAAAACAAAATTGAGTACTTGGGTGTAGAGATAGCCTAAGGGACCAAGTGACCAGTACCAGCCTGACAGCGGCTGCGGTGGCCGTTCCATCAGTTATATGTGCGGGTCTACCCAACGGCCATGATGTCGATGGTGTAGGGAAAGCACCAAAGTGTTTTGGGTTAGATTCGCACTTGAGTACGCAGGATAGGTTCAAAGTGCGAGTAGGTACGTGGAATGTAGGAACATTGAC
>JAIPRL010012013.1:0-12622 GCA_025469235.1 Pemphigus obesinymphae
TCCAATCAGTAAACATAATAATTATAATTCACAATTAATTTAATTGAAAAGTTTGGACGGGAGATAACGGGTTGTCGCCGTCGCGATTTGATTCTCTTAATTAAATAGGTATGGCGCGGCGCAAACACCTATATTTCCACTGAACTCAAACTTCCGTATTCTCATTACTCACCGTAGCCTCTTCATAACACTCTAGCTCTTACACGTTCAATCCTCTTTTTTGGACTTTCTCTTCACTCGTTTCCTTATACGCATATACAAAATACGGACTATTACTCGTACAAACAGTGTGAGGATAATTCTTATTCTTTGTAACTACAGAGTTAACTTATATTGAAGTATGATTTTCATTTTTTAATGATAGAAACCAAATTATTGAATAACGTTTGAAAAATTATTAACGTTAAACATAAGAAATGAAAAACGTTTAATTGTGAAATAACGTTAAACAATTAAAGTTTTTCGAATTTAAGCCCTGCACTAGGGTGACGACCATACGTCCCGTTTTTTACGGCATTGTCCCGTTTTTGAGGATTGCATCCCGTGTTGTCCCGACAAACTTAAAATGGTTAGGTTTTTGATCAGTTTTTGGAAGTGTGGTCCCGTTTTTGTTATCTACCATATTTCTAAAATAATTTGTTAGAAAATTGTCGATGACCCTTTTTTTTAACATTTTCAAATCGATTTATGAAAATGTTAATAGAAAATTATTACGTTATTCACTAGTTTCAATTGTTATCCCGTTTTTAATTTTCAAAATATGGTCACCCTATTATACACTTATCAGATGGGGGATTTTATGCTTGTACCTCATAGTTAAAAAAAAAAAAAAAAAGTAATGGAGAAACTATGGAAGGGTACAATTATTACTAATAAGTTATAATGTATAATATACCTAATAGACAAAGGAAGATTATAGTAAATTACAACCGTATTTAAATTAATATTATTTTCTTAATCATCTTTTGAAAATATCGACAACCTCTAATGTTAATTTAATGCTATATTCGTATAAATAATCAAGTAACGAAAAATAAAATGTAGTTTAAAATTTAATTTTCGTTTCAATTATAAATAAATAAGAATACATTATTTGTATAAAAACATTTAATTAACGAATGAAAGTTTTTTAATCTTTGTTTATTTATAATGATACAGATGTTATTCTGTCACATACCAATTACTTCATCACACAAAACTTCATTTTATTTTAAATTCAGAAATACTTTCTATGTTACCACTCACTCTCTTACAGACATAATTATGTCCTTTTAGTATTGTATACATTTAACACTATTGTAAATCACTATCTTCTTCACAATTACAACTTTCCGAACATTTCATTAAGCTATAAGAACAAATAGTACCGAAACCAAAACGAAAAGTGGGAGCAATTGAATTTTTATTACAGCCGTTCTTCGGTCGAATTACGGAAAACATATTTGATAATGGATCTTGTGTCTGTCTATCTATTTATCATCAAAAAGTATTCATTATTTGGTAGATTTTGGTTCATTAATATAATAACTTTTCTGATTCATATAGATTTATAAGAGCTGTTATTGTCCATTTAATTCCAATAAAACATGGTGGTATACTTAATATTTCATTTTTTAAATTACCTTTAACAACGTTTTCAAAAAGTGTGGAAGTATTTTTAAAATTTTTTAATACTTGTGTATTATGTTGGCTCATAGGGCGTCTATTGGAATTTGCATCGTACACGTTTTTGCTATTAGCCAAATCGAACATATCATTTATTGTTTCAAAAAATTGTGCTGTGTGTAGTTTTATTTTAATTCGCCTGTAGCAACACAAGTCTTAATAGTCTGGTTGTGTCCGTAAAATATGCATATGTAGAAGACAACCTAAAGGTAAATGGAGGTTTTATATTATTTACACATTTGTAGTTCAATTCAATAATAATTTATATATATATATAGGTATATTAATAACATAAAATAAAAACAATTATAAATAACTAAAAAAAAAAAAGACTTATAATATAATAAACATATTTATACTTTGTATACACTTTTAATTAAATACACACGCGTAGATATAGAAAACAATTTTAGTATAAAGTGTCTCACGAAAATCTGACAAATGTAATAACTCATGTTCTGTTATACGTTTTTAAGTTTTTTTTTTTTTTTATATAATCCAAGATAGTCATTTTACAAGTAAAATTTAAAAAAAAATTTTGATGTTTAAAACTATTAGTTAGGTTATACCATTAATTTTTAAACAAATAATTAAAAAAAAAAAACTTGAACACAATAAAAGTTATTGCAATTGTCAGATTTTCGCGAGACGGTGTACATATAAATATTTATTTATTTAATATTTTTCAAACATAATCATGTAATCATACTGAATTTTGTATTTTTATACATCTCAAAAATTTGTTTTTTCTTCATACATTTAATTATTTATTTAATTAATTAAAATAAACCCGGTTTTTCTTATTCAATAGGTACAAATTCAAGAAGGTGGCAGTTTACACAATACCTACATTGCTTATATTGTCTTTGGCATTATCAAAACATACATGGTTTTATAGCATATATTATGATTGTAGTGGGCCTAAACGTAATGTAACATCGTTTATAGTGGCTTAGAGATCGGATATTGTGAAGCACGGCCATCACCAACAACAAAAGAAGTACCCAGATTAAAACTTCTCCAAAGGGCTGACATTCGTACAAGCAATTATAAATCGTACTTAATTTCGGTAAGTTATTTAATAACCAGAATACACAGCTATTAAAGCTGGAGAAGCAATTTACCTACTGAAATGCAGACCCGTTAATGTACGTTATGCTAAACAGACTGCATGCTATAATGAATTGCCAGTATCTATCCTACAATAATAAAACTTATTTTATGGCCCCAAAAACCAATATTTTACTTCTATCTTATGGAAGTCAAATAGATTGTAATGAGTTCCTATGCTGTTCCGACTGCATTTCGATTGGATTCAGAATGGTGTGGAATAGCTCAGAATGGTAGCTGAAATTGGGGCTCATAACACTATTGAAGCAATACAAAAACACATATTACTACCAAAAGAAATTCAAACGGCCCAAAAAAAAATATTTCCAGACAATCCATGCTTATGTCGACCAAGGATTGCGATCACAAATTTTAGTAGACCAAGATACAATTGGAAGAGTAGTTAACTATTCAATCGATCGATACGATGAACAAAAAACAGACCATTTTGGTATGTTGAACTCACCCACAGAGAGCCCCCTTAATCACACCAATTCAATGAGCGAAAATAACTTTATAATATAAAGTAACATAATAATATAATAATAATACGTCTCGTAGAATAGTTAAATATTAATAGTTTAGTTTTTCTTTATTTAAAATGGGAAACATGTGTACAGGTCTATTCGCACTATACGGAACGTCAACGTCACGTCAAAATATCTTCTGTGGATTTAAATGGTAATGTTCGTATTGTCCGGCAACGTCACGTCACGTGAACATGACGTTTGTGACAAAGTTTATCGAAAACTAATTTTTTTGCCAGTCCGTTCCTGGTCAATTTCGGCAGTGTGAATTCGTAATCGGAACGGATCCGTCATATTTTCAGTGTTTTAATATGTTTTGTTTTGTTATATTTACTATGTTATATGTTGAAGTTTTATTTCCTTGAATAAAGTGTGGTATTCTCCTTCGAATTTCCGCATAGTGAACATTTTTCGAATTCATGTTTTCTTGTTTTTTCTGTCTTCGCAGTTATTCGCAGTTCATCGTCCAAAATTAGTGCTATCATAGCTAGTTTTTTTTTTTTTTTTTTTTACATAATTTAGGCATGTTATGAAATTGAAAATTGTAACGCAAAAATGAAAAACAGAAATAAACAAAATACGAGTACGTACAGCGGATCGATAGACACTAGACAGTGTAGGATTTCCGTGACGTTACCGGTCAAGTGTGAATATATTCCTTTTTTTTTTTTTTACCGTGACGTTGCCGTTCTATGACGTGACGGTGACGTTCCTCCGTATAGTGCGAATTGATCTTAAATCGGCCTTAAGGCTGGCGATGTACAAGCGTTTTTTTTTTTTTTTTTTACCGCGCGTTTTTACCGCGATGGTGCCGAAAAATGACAAGAAATTTCGTCAAGATACACTGATACGAATGGAGAACGCGACACACGAGCTGTAAAAATATCGCGCGACCGTTTGATTTCCAGCCGCCTACGCGGGCTACATTTCCGAACGCTCTCGGTCCTCCAGTGAATTATCGGAGCGTATCGGAGCGTAATGTTACTATGTTTCGCGAAAAAATACCGAGCTGTAAATAATACCTGTTTTACCTGCATTTTTAACGCGCGGTAAAATAAATTTGCGCTGCTGTAAAAATAACGTACGGTAAAATGAAATTACGCTCGTACGTTGCTCTAGTTATAATATGGAACATTCGACGGCCGACAATAGCGAAATATATTAATATTCGATATACCTACGCATTTTTCAAACAGAAAAACGACTGATTTCATGTGGACAAACAAATATTTATTATCACGCGCATACAATGTACATAAATTACTATAGCTCGAGTGTGTTTATCAAATTATTTTATTTCAGGTACAATCACCCCGTTCCCGCAAAATTCAATTTATATAATTTACATATTATATTTGTACATAATAGGTATATTTTATTTCAAACACTCGAAATTCGAAATAGGATTTGACCATCATCGACAACAGTTTGAACCAATCATTGGATTATTTTAACAAAATTATAATTCGTATACAGTATAATAGGTCGTTTATTCATATTATTTTTTCATATTTATTTAACATTGAATCATAATTTGAAATTACATTCGATTGTTTTTCATTATATATACATAATATACATATAATCATATATATGTATATAAATATATTTAATAAATATTAAAGTGGAATATTATAGAATTGTATTTAATAGGTAGATTAAATACGGTTCAAGTGTCAATAGTATTTAAATGTTGGTATTTTAGGTTCCACTAAAACATGGATGTGATGGTGCATCCTGTTGGCCATTGGAGTACGTTAACCGATAAGTGCTGTTACATTATTATCTATTATCTCGTCGTGTTCACATGTAAACATGACAAGAACAAAATAATAAAATTAACATTTTTACGTTTCAAAAAATTAAATTATAAAACTGATAAATATGTAGGTATAGGTATTTTATACTTTAAGTAATAATTATATGAATAGTAATATTTTATAAAAAAAAATGTTATTAAGAGGATGTCAACGTGGCATATTATAACGTCGGATTCTATACGGGACATTTTTAGAAAATTTTAAGAAAAATGAAAATCCAACAATTGAAAGTTGTTAATATTAATTTTAAAAATAAATAATTATTAGTTATATTACTATAAACAATTTTATTGTGAATAATTTTTACGAACTTATAACATTTTATTAAATAATTACTTTTGCATTTTTCATTAATTACAACTTGAAATCGTCGTAAATAGACGAAAAAAAAATTATTAAGAACAATATAATCTAGCGCCTTACGTAGTTGTTGTTTAATATGCATTTAAAAACGTTTTAAGAGTTATTAAGAAACTAACTTTTTTACATTTTTTAAATAAATATAACTCTTAAAAAAAATTTAATATCGAAAAAAGGCTGTGTACCTATCTATAATTTATTATTCATTTCATATTTCTAAGATGTTTTAATGTACTTTAAAAATGAGAAATTGTAACAGGAGTTTAATATTAAAAATTGTTTGCGCCGAATCCTCTTAAGAGGACGTCATACTTACACATTTTCAATGAAAAACTTGCATCAGAATTTTTAATTTTATTTTTAACTTATAAACATGTAAGAATTACGAAATAAAAAAATTAATTAAACAACAACATGATCTAGTATCTACGTACGTTTTTTTTTTTTGTGATATATTCATTTTTTTTCCTTCAAAATTTAGTTATTTAAAAATAAAATCACAAAAATGGATTTTTAAAAACTCATAAAACGTGAATTTCTTCACATATCGAAATTCGGCTACGTAGGACACTAGATAATTTTGTTTTCAATAAATTATTTTTAATTTCATCTTACTACAATATTCTCAAGTCGATAAATGCGTAAACATATATTTTAAGAAATATCATGATTATACGATAATCAAAAATTATATTGAAATAAGAATATTTTTAAATTACTTTAAAAATATATTTAAACACTTAAAATTTTTTGAATATAGGTATATTTTTATTCATTTTTCTTAAAAATTGTTTATACAGAACCCTTTAAAAATGCGTATTTAAGTAGGTACTTCCAACTTTTAAACTATATAGTAACTTCACCAAAATAAATGGTTCAAATTCGATGTCATTAAAAGAAATAATTGGCATACAAAACACACTACCTTTAACATGTGCTTAAAATAAAAAATAAATATTAATGAATACTATATCAGAACAACATAAAAATAGTGTAATATGATTTCTATGACATTGAGTTTTTATATTTTATAATTTTTAAAATTTATAAGATACTCAAGTCTTAGCGTAATAAAAAATACACAAGTCGTGATAACAACGATATATATAAACATCCGTAATACAGTGGCTAGTATCACCATAAAACATTATGAACAGTACGACCCATTATTATAAAACACCGCATAATTTTTTATTTTTTTATTTTTAATATATATATATAAAAATGAAATTTTTTATATTTTCAGAAAATTTCAGTGAAAAAAAAAACTCTTCAAATGAAAATTTTCGAGCTTACATCTCTACTTTTTATCATCTCTCATTTATTATCAATTTATTTAATTTTTTTTAAATCTTTCAATTATCAGATTTATTCTGGTTGTCACCATATGTTTACTCTGTTACTGCAGATTTGTTATCACGCAATAAGTTTATTTTAAAATTAAAATTCGAATATATAGTTATTAATTCACAACTTAAGGTTCATAAAATTGTGGTACTTACTACCACAGAATTAACGTTAATATACACAATTTATTTGTATCTATTCTATAATATATTTTATTCACCAATCTTTTAAACTGTAAATGTAAATATTTTCTCTATTTATTAATTATCTATTTTTTATATTTATTATGTTTTATAAATATATATAAAGTATTACATTTGATGGCAAAAAAATACTTCATTTTTTATACCATTAAGCTTATATTGTTCTCCGTGGTTTTTGAATAGCCCGTACTACATGCAGGTATAAAGCAGGATCTCATTTTTACTTTATTTTATTTAATGGGTTATTAAAAAAAACCATGTGAAATAGTTTCTTCTCTTCTTATCTCTTATGGTTAAGTGTAATTGAAAATTTCCTAATATTTAGCCATAACCCTATACTATAGGGTAAATATTAAGTTATATTTAAAAATCAACCTATATTTAATCTATGCCTATACCGACAACATTTATTCAAAATATCCCGCAAAATTATAACTATATGGTTCTATTCAGCATTAATTTTTTATTTAGTATTACTATTAAATCAATTCGGGAAGCCTCGACCGTTTCATAAAAAAAAAATCAAAATCAATTATTTCAAATTGCAAGTACCTGTTGTATTTTGCACTGTAGGTGTTTGGAGGAAAAGGCATGTTTTGTATTAAATACATTTCTATAAGATTTACTGCATTTAACGGAAAATTATTTTCAATTTAATCAACATATAATATTTACAACAAATATTTATTTTGCATTAATTCTTTAATAACATAGTAATTATATGGTAGTGATAACACGAAGACGAGAATATTCTAATAATAGTATACTAATAATACGTATATAATTCTAACTCCTTAGATCATATGATAGTATATAATCAGTCAACCAGAATAAATGTGACAATATACAATGATAACATTTAAAATTAAATTAATTAATAATAAATAATAATAATAATTAAAATGTACATATATGCGCATCGATTTTTGCATAATTTTACAACCTATACAAAATATAATAGATTAGGACTAAAAATATTGCTTATTTTTTTTATAAAACTCAAAAAAACGTCATTAACTCCTTTTCATTAAATCGTGCGATTCTTTTCGGGACGTTCATTGAAGTAGCAGGTGGCCGTATGTGTTTGGCCTCCTTGTTCTAGTTTTCATGGTATATATATATTTCATATTTGTAACAAATCAACCGGTATAGCAAACCTGGTGTACGATTATTTTACCATCCACAATAAAAAGGTTATCTTATCTAAAAGACCACCGTATCAGGGTACCTTAATATCGGTACACAGTGTTTACTGTTTATATAAAATAAATAATTATTTCTTAACGTTCAAAACCAGAGTAAAACAGATTAAATTAATAATATATTTATTTTTGATAAATTTGAATAATTTGTTGATAACGATTAACTATACGTACATTGCTGATTAATATGATTTCAATGATATCACATTAAACGCCCCAAATTTTTCTGTGGTATATCACACGTCTTGTATACCTTCGTATTGTGTATTGAATTTTATCTGTTCGACAATACAGTCGATTCCTTGATAGAATCTATAGGTCAAATTATCGATGACTAATATCTACTTTTTAAATGTAAAATTACAACAAAAAGCTTCTCATTAAAACATTATTTTCTATTTAAATTTTCAAAATAAAATTTCAAACGTTATAATTATTATTTTTTAATTAATATGTATATTAAAAAAATAAATAGTTGTTGTTATTTGAAAATCAAATTTCGATACCTCTATTTTATCGTTAATGGAGATTGGATTTAAAAAATGACGTTCAAATATGAGTTTTAAAATATACAATTTCTACATAAAGTCAGAATTCATAAATTTTTAACAGAATTGAGAAAACTACAATATATTATACATTAATAACTGTAGAACAAATAAAAGCATATGTTCCAGCTTCTATAGAAAGAAATGTTTTAACTGTATTTTTTCATATCAGTAATGAACACGTATACTCGTACATTTTATATCAAGCCATATTATAGATGCAATTCTCAATTTATAATAAAAATCAGTAGGTAACTAATTGAAACCTCAGATTAGTTTATAAACTGTTAGTTTTAGTGTCAAGTTTAACAATTATTGATCATATTTTATACCAACATTATTTGATGAAATTCGTAAGTATTTGTATCAACAATTTTACGTGATAATTATAATAAAAATTATATATAATTATATATATTGAAAATTATAGTTTTCAATGTTATCATGTATATTTTAATGATTTGTCAAAAAACATTTTATTGATAAATATATTTGGTTTTCTAACATAGTTCTAGTGACAAAAATATGTTGTCAACTATATTTTTTGAGGGGACAAAAGTAAAAAAAAAAATAAATGAATACAAAAAACGTTTCAAAGTGGTTAAAGAGTTATATTTAATTAATTAATTAGGTATAACTCATATCATTTTAGAAAAAACAATTTTTAAAGACATTATATAAGTTTTTCAGTTTTCAAATATTATGCTCAATATAACTTGACTATTTAACTTAACTTTTTTGTGTTTTGAATTAATACAAAGCCTTGTGTAAAAATAAAATACATAACATTAGTATAGTTTAACAAAACACATAAACCAAGGAAATACATGCACGAGGAAAAGGGTGAGGCTTAGCACTGACGACTAGTATCCTTGAACTGTATATGGAGTCTAAAAACGGTCTTATATTATTTTCGAATATATATAAATTATATATTATATATTTAATATGTATTCAACATTAAAATTAATGAGTAATTTTTACGTATGTCAAATATGAAAAGGTTTAAAATTAACATTTTTTTATTTATTTTTTATTATTATTAGTATAATTAGGTATATATACCAAAAATTCAATCCATATTATATTCATATAATATTAACTATAATTTAAATACTAAATAAATAAGTACTCTGATCTGATTTTTCCAGAAATATTTTTAAAAAGAAAGTATTATTCTGTATAATTTTATATTCGATTTCATATGTTCAAAATTCAAATCCTTCATTAAACACCATAAATATCCAATATTTTAAAAATCTTATAATTTTTTGTGTTTATATATTAGATAATATATTGTTAGAACGTTACTAGCGAAATACACCGTGTGTGACTGCAAAATTTTGCATTATTTAATTTTAAAAACAAATAACGATTAGAAAAAAAAAAAAATGTAATAACAACTTAAAGCCGATCATATGAACAGAGTATAAACATACGAGTATGTAACAGGTACTGAAACCAAACCGAAATATAGGTTCTGGTTCTGGTTCAGGTTATTGGAAAACAAACATTTCGGTTTCGGTTCCTGTTTCGGTTTATAATTTTTCAATTAGGTTCCAGAAACGGTATTTACCGATTCTTAAAATATATATATTATAGCTATATAGCTTCACTCAAAATGGTTTCGTTAAATGCAATGAATTCTCATCCACCAAGAGTACCTTGTCCAATAAGCGAAGTGCTTTCATCCCTTCATCCCTACTGACAACTGAGGAGCAAAGTGCAAAAAGAAAATTATTCTTTAATAGTCAATTATTATTAGTATTATCAAGTATATACATTAAATATAGAATGGACTAACATAATATGCGTATCTATATAGATTTTCTCTTGAAATATTTTAAAAGTCAACGTATTTATCAGTACTATTAAGAAAAATTTAAAATGCGTATTTTTTACAAATTCGTTTTATATCTTTAATATTTTCGTTCCTTTATTTTGAGTTTTATTTCATCCACTGACGTTCAGGTTTCGTAAAACTAATATTCACCTGCAAATCTGTTTTATCTTATTATCTCAACGTTATAATGATTCAACCGGTTCCCTATTCTCCATAACTAATAGATTGTAGTGCGACTACATTTTTTATGAAAATATAATTATATGACATTCTTATTTAGGGTGATATAATAATGAATCATTTATCATGGGGGCGTTTAATGGATTATATAAAATGTAATCCCGAAACTATGTTCAGAATAAAACGAAGTTTAGAACGAACTATGTATTACGTTTTCAAGTATATAGAAATACATATCAAACACCTATGCACATTATTTAAACAAAAATGCAATCCATATTGTACTCATGTTGTATTTACTATAGGTAATTTAAATCCTTAATAAATAAGTATCTTGAGCCGATTTCTCACGAAATATATATATATTTTTTAAAAAAGTATTATTTTGTATAATTTTATTTAATATAGTCCATTAACGTCCCAAACAATAGTCAATAGGCTTCAATGAAATTAAAATTATGTAAATAAATTTAATTGTTGATAACATATTATACGAGTAGTATAACCATTTTATATGTCCCCAAGTATAATCACACAGATAGCAGTAAAAGTGTTAATATTTAGACGGTATACACATTATAATATGATTAATTTAATACGTGTATAATAAATTATAAATAGATAATAATGATTTTTTTTTTTTATATTTTTTATAGACCATAAATAAATCTACACATAAATTGAATACTTGTGTTGAATATCAAAATTTACAATATTTCGAAAATGATCATCAAAAGTGCATTGTTTTTAACTGTGCTATTAGCTGTTGGAAATCATAAAGGTAATAATGATTGTACTTTAGAAATAATTACATATTTCCATAAATAAGTTCGATTAATATATTTATAGAATCGATTTAATTACCATTAGAATTAAAAAAAACTATATTCACTAAATAATCTACTATTTGTACTTTAAAACTCAGTCGTATGCCAATTAAAATTTTATTTTGTAAATTAATATTATTTTTTTTTTTAAACTTCCAGAAATAAATATTACCATTTCTCATCTTTAAAATAGATGATCTACAGTTTTAAGTTATTACCAAAGATATAAATATTAACGAAATATTGTTATATATGTTATTGGTAATGTTGATAATTCAGTAAATTACGTTAATGCCTATAGGCAATAAAGCTAATTGATTAGGCATTGTTGTAAATTCAATAATTTTTACAACATTGGCGTTGTATTTCAGGCCATGTTGTGAATACGACGTTTTAATCAAGTTGACCATAATATGCTAAACTTACAAGATCAATTTAAGTTCTTTCAAAATATGAAATATTGTTTATTTTGATAATATATTATCAACTTATTGCGATAACGGTGGTGACGTTTAATTTGTAATTGGTGATTTTTAATTTATATTATTTCGTAAATTTTAACGTTAGGTATCCGCTTATTACTATGATAAATGTATTGCGTTATTATTAATATTATTATTACGTATATTATTTAAGCTTATTGCAATACCGTTGTGTCCTCAATTTTATCTCGCCAAAATCCCAGACGTATTCTTGAATATATGATTTTATTTAAACGTAGTATGTAGAATATAGATACAGTGTACACATATAGTGAATGGAATAATAATATTATATTTTTGAATTTATTTTATTTTATCATCACTGCCTACGAATTTTAGAAATTATCGAAAATTCTTCGGCAATCATATTGATAATAAATAAAAGTACTGCTATTCGCTGACGACGTCAAACTATTCCTCAAAATTTCATCTCCTTCCGACTGCCTCCTCCTTCAATCTGATATCGATTCCTTCTGCAACTGGGCAAAACAACTTAACCTCTCCCTTA
>JAIPRL010012014.1:0-12620 GCA_025469235.1 Pemphigus obesinymphae
ATGTTTAATTGTTTGTTTACTTAATCACCATCAAAATTCAAATCCGAATGACAAAATTTTGGACCAATGAAAAGTGGTGAACTACGTTATAGGCCGGGTGAAGAGGAGATGCGCACACGGGGAAAAATGTGTCAACTGTGATAATAGGTAGGTACCTATCTATTTTGTCATGGTATGAACCTTTTGTTAGGTACTCTATTGACTATAACTATTTATAACGATACTACTTTAATGTATAGTATTTTCAATAAGGAAATACTTTAAAACATAATATAATATTATGATATTTTTAAGCTAATTAATATACAATTTTTATGCTATCTTAGATTATATAGAAATAATATGATAAAACGTATATTTATGTTACATTCAAGGTGTAAAATTTTGTCGTTTTAGATAATGTCTAATCATTTTATAGAATACCGAATAATTGTAGGCAAATAAGTAATAATAAGTAATAATAATTGGTTCTCGTATATATATAAACCAGTTATTTTATAAAATATCTAGACATTTTATAGAATTATAAAATATAAATTAAATTGAACACTTATTATTATTTTTATTTTTTTTTTATATATAACTATATAATAGAAAAGTATTAATATTAAAACATATTAACAGCAAGATAAATTTGAATGAAATTTAATAATATATATAATATTATTAATATAATTATAATTTAAATTTTTAAAAAATATTTTATGTCTTTTAAAACATATACAGATATGAAAAAAACATGTAGTTTCACTATATATAATAATTTATATTGTTCAATAAATATAATGCAGTAATAAATTAAATAAAAATGTAATAAACCAATTAGTCGTTTTTAAATTTCTTTATATTTTCAACAAATTATATAGAAAAATGTATGATTAATTTTTCATATGTTCACACAGTAAAATATATAACATATTAAATCATTAAAATTTAAACATTTTATGTATTGTGAACTATAAAATAATCGTATATTTTCGTAAATATTTTTACAAAAATTTGCTTAGTTCTAGTTTGGAACACTTTTAAAACTGCGTTATAATAATAAACTTTTATACACATTTTATTGAAATTATGACTTATAAGAACACATACTTAAGCTTGTATTAAATTTTCAAGTCTTAAAACCAAAAACTGACAGCTACTAAAATATATACTTATTCGTAATAAAATAGTTCACCGACATTTAAATTTATATGCTTATAAAATAAAATTGTGCATGAATTTTCATTTTTTAAAATTATTATAATATTATGTATTTAAGGTTGTATTCCATTTTCAGTGAATCTGTAATAAATTTTTACTTAAATTGAGTTTACTAAATGAATTTTAAGTTTCAAATATTATGTTTAATGTCAATACTTCGTTCACTATTCCATTATATTTCTTACTAGTTAGAAAAACATGATTTTTGCTTGAATTGTTGCTTAATTTTTCATTAAATTTTTCCATATTTTGACACAAACGTATTGTCACAGACTTACATATAAATATATAATACTGATATAGCATGATTGCATGAATTAATACCGAAGGTACTTCTTTTTTATCGGTAGAATATCAATAATTACTTTTATCTGCAGTAGGTATTTTTGTTTGAATTGATAACACATTGCCTAAAATATGTTTGTTATTTTATATAATGTCTAGTTAAAGTATGAAATATACACTTTGCCTAGCGGTTTTCGGCATTTTATAAAATGTCTACTCAGTCATTATATATAATACCGAATTATAGCCTTTGACTGCAACATATATAATATATAATGAAAAATAAAATAAAATGACAAATCAATCAATTTATATTGTTAAAGTTGTTTAAGTCCGTTATTGACTGGAATTTAAAATTAAAATAATTAAACGAAACGTAAAATGGTGGAATTTATATTTACGGAGCATATCTTGGATTGTAATATCGCGGACCGTATTATTGCTGACCATAACATGTCGGAATATTATATTATACTACACAATGTAAAATGCTGCATCTTATTGTTACGGAAAATAATAATTGGTACCTAAAGTGTTGATGACATCTTATCACTTATTATACTTAATATTTAATATATAGATATTACCTATACATTATTGACCTCTATAATTTGTGATGTAAAATTAGGTATTATATTCGTATTTATTGTAATGCGAGGCATTTCCAGACAGTAAGAATACGGTAAAATTTTTGTGAATTTAAAAAGAAAAAAAAAATAGTTTTCCCGCCACCTCTTTACTCCACTTCGTGACTTCGTTTATCACTTCAGCGTAGGTTGAAGATTTTTCCCCGCATATGTGCATCTTTAGGGAAGTGATCAGAAGATAATCTAATGGTACCAGGTCGGAGGAAAACGTTGTATGGTTTAAAACATCCCATACGAATGACGCCAAAAGTTTCTTCGTGACATTTGCTGAGTATGGCCGAGCGTTATCGTGCGACAGGCACACTCCCTTCGGCAACATCTCCCTCCTTTTGTTATGAATCACTTTCTTCAATTTTTTTAGGGTTTTACAGTATCTTCCCCTTTTGATCTTCCCTTGAGCCGAAAATTCGATCAAAATGATTCCTTTATGGTCCCCCAAAAACTATTAATTTTTTTGGCCGAAATTACAGTTTTCAACTTCTCTGTTCGTCGTGAATACTCGTTCTTTCATTCTTAAATTCATAACACTATTTTTACCATTCATACCTTCTTTGCCTTTAACAGTTTTAATCTCCTCTTGAAAATCTCAAACGGTACTTTTCTCTTTGCGAGAAGGAAACAAATCACGACTCATACCTTATACTTTGCGGGAGATTGTGTAGACATATTTTGCGCATCAAGTTACTGCGGCCACAATTTTTATCGTACTAAGCTGTTTCACATCTCATTGAAGAAGAGCGTCCTCTACAATACAGTGTGACCAACATTGTAACAACCAATTCCCAATGTTCATGAGAAAATCAATATTATTACTTTCTGGATACGCCTCGTATATTGGGTATTTGACTGCAGCTTGACTATTTTATTTGGGTTATAATATAGTATATACAACAATGTGTGTAAATTATATAATATGTATAATATTATAAAACTATTTAATCAATAATATATTAATATAATTATTATAATTTATCCATTAATAATATTGTTACATCATTACTGTCCTTTTATCTTCCGAATTTCCCCAAATAGTGTCATCGGTGTCAGCCCCATTATAGCTTTGTTTATACAAGTTAGTAAATGTGTGTGAATTGTATAACTTATTTATATTTAGGAGGGCCCAGTTCAGGTGATCTTTCTACTTTGTCCGGTCACCTAGAAACAAACGCAAATGAATAATAAACAAATAAACAATGACAAATAATTTCTTTCTAAAAATACGATTCTGAGCAAAGTTTCGAAAGATATACTTGACAATTACTATAGATTATATTAATAATATGATAATATATAATATAATGAATAAAAAAAGTTGAAAAAAGTGCAAAAAACTATTAGAATATATAAAGGGATTCGAAGCGAGGGCCCCACGTATGAAATATTAGCTGAATAAACATTTTAGCCAGATACACACTTTGTTGAATTCAAATAACTAGACTTTGTAGAAATTTTATTAGATAACTTGGATATTAATTAAGTTCTGGAAGTAGATTTAAATTGGGTCCACATATCGTAAAACCACTAGTTTCCTCCCTACACTCAGAATCTAAAAAACAAAGGTGCATAGAGTATTTTAATATATATTATGATAACAATTAGTTTTGACCGTAAGTAATCATCAGGTTTATTATAATTTAGGAACATTTCCTCACTAACTTTCCAAAATTTTTTCATTTTTAAATTGTCTTTATACATTTTTGAGGCTGAATTTGGAGTTCATGATCTGAAATTTTGTATAAAACATTAAACAAATTTACATACGGTATTTTTATCATGATAAACATTCTGTATGTTTCTAAATTCATCATTTTGGTCAGTCGCTGGATTTGATTATTACTAATTACAGCACATGGCATCTACTGGCGGGATGATATTCAAACCGATTACCTTATCTAAAATCGGACATATACGGTTGGTCGAATTTAAAACTAGGTGGATTTGATGAAAACTGATTTGCGCCAAAAGTCACTGATATAAATATTGATAAAGTGGTGAATAAATAATAATTTAATTCAAATTAAGTTCTAGGCTTTAGTTCAGTGAGATATATAATATTTATTATTTATTATTTTAATACTATTATGATAGTAATTTATAAGATACAGATAACTATTGTGGTTCATTGTGATTACAAGTATTAACCAACATATTCCAATGCATTAACAAAAAGGCGGTCCTAAATTCCCATCAACCCACTGAACAATCCGCTACATTAGTTGATCAATTTTGGAACACACGGATTATAAACGATTTAGGATATTATAATTAGTACCAATACCTAATCATAAATACAACATAATAATATTACCACCATAATATATTATATAATATAACATATAGAGTATATTGCATATATTATATACATTAGGTACCTATACAAAATTTAAAATCAAAATGTACTTATTACAATATATTATAAAGAAACATAATATTATTATAAATATTTAAAAACAATTATTAATTTAACTTATCTTTCATCAATCCATTTGATCAAAAATCAGTTAGGTAGGCCGCTAGAAATTTCAGAGGTTCTTAGTGTCCGAAAAATTTCAAATCAAAATTGAATAAGGTTTAACGGTTCAAGGGACGCTTATTTTTTGCATAAGCTTTAGTCCTCCCCTGCAATTATTTTTCACTTTAACCACTGCCTTTAATTATACATGGGGATAGAAAATGTCCGTTTAGGTATCTACTATAGAAAATAGAAACACTGGTGTTCAATAAATTTTGAGTCAAACAAAACATAATCAGCCGATGCTACACATAATACATTTGTAGTATGTATTCACACATGTTTAATTTTGAACGAAATCGAACAATGGACTTTAAAAACCATATAAAAAATAAAAAGTATATATATATAATAAAAGGTTATAGATAAGATGTAACAAAAGTTTTTCGCCTCTGGAGTCGGTGCCCAGGAGCAGTTGCCCCTGCTACTCCAGCGATAGCTACGCCACTGAATAATAATAATAATATCTATTCTAATAAATTAAAATAGTACCCAAGTATTCGTCCGTTGTATAGATAAGAAGCAGTAATACATATTCCGGGAATTGGGATGTCACACCCACTAACTAGGTTTATATAATTATTATAATAATAGCTATCATTTATTTATCACACATTAACACATGTGTTTATTAAATTACCTATATTCAACTCCTTAAAAATAGACCGATAGTCTATATTATTATTTTTATGTTAAATTTGAAAAAAAAGTTCAGTCCTCAGGAGGGGCAGCTGCCCACCCTGCCCATCCCGTGCGCACGCTTACGATGTAGAGTCATATTCAAATATAATACCCGGTTTTCTTCGGTATATTATATATATATAAGTCCATTAGGTCTTAATATAAGTATATAGTAACTAATATTATAAAGTCTAATTATATAAATAAAGCATAAAATATAACATTTTAAACGTTTAAAGAATAAAAACTACTTGTATTTCTATTTGAATACATTTTTTCGGAATAAAATGCTTTATATTTAGATAAGTGTTTTAATTATTTTTGTTATACGAATACGTATATGTATTATAGTATTAAAATAGATACTTTTAGATTCGGAGCGGAGCTAGGAAACTAGCTCCTATAATGGCTTCACAATGATTTATTAAACAATTTGTTTTTATTCACTTTTTATTTTTTTCGTCTTTTCGTTTTCCCGGAAACAACTTTTCGACCAAAAAACTTGATCCGGTCGGTATGACATAATGTGTTTACTACCCGTTAGTGGCAATTTTGACGGTACTACGAAGAGGTCATTTTTCGACTTTTCGTATGGAAAAATTACCGAAAACCGATGCAGGCTCATTGATTTGTTTACGTCTAGCTCGGTAAAGATATAGACGTACACCTACCTACCACAACGGGGGCGCGGGACCCGGAAATTGTGTGGTTTATAATAAATTGTGTGTATGCACGGTGGCGGCAGTGACGACGACAAATTACGATTATAAACGGTGATAGCCGACAATAGGCCGCCAATGACGGGGCACGGAGCTTTTGCCCGGGTATTCCATTGATGTTCGAGAGCACAGGCCTCAGTCTACCCGGCGTATATATGTGCAGATGTAGTAGGTATCTGGTATTGTAAGTTTTAAAAAAAAAAAATTCTAAAAAACAAACATTTTCTAACGTCGGAAAAATTTGCATTATCTCGAAAAACTATGGAAACCATACCGTCAGAGGTATGTATGTGTAGTGTGCACTGTAAATTAAACTGTAAAACGTGTTGTTCTCGGTTTGTTGACTAGGTCGGGGCCCGCCGAATGCAGACGGAAGGGCGACCGTCGCGCGAAAACGTTACTGCGGGCTCGGATCTTTCATAGATTTCCCTTCTTTTTTTTTTTTTTTTTTTTTTTTTTTTGTGGCATACGATAATAATATAACAATTCGGTGTATATTATTGCGCCTATATTTACTAAAATGCAAATATTTCTTTAGTAAAATAATGATTACTATTTATTAGGGCTCGGAAGCCAATGAATTTGGCTCTTTATTTATTTCGAATATCTCGGCCGACGGTCTTTTATATCCAAAATGTTTAGGAAAAACCATTGAAATATAAATAATAATTTGTCAATAATTCCATAAATATTGTTAAATAATGACCATAATATTAATAAAGTATAGAGTAAAGATTTGAAAAAAAAGTACCAATTTATCACATCAATATAAATGTTTCCGAAAATCACCTTAGGTTTAAACTCATATGCAATGAATGTAAATAAAATTTACATTTACGTATTGTATTTAGGTTTCTAATCATAAGTTTAACACCGTATGTGTCCGTTGTGTCCGTAGTTACTAGTATATATTTACGAGCTGGTTTATGGTTACTAGAAACTAGGAAGAATAATAGGATATAGATATTGTTCGTTTCGTATTAGACGTATGTTATACTTCTGTCTGTCTTCACAATTCATTGCTGTACTCACTAATATCGATATGTACAATTTTTATTATTTTTCTATATTTTATGTCCATACACGAGAGTAAGTTAAGGAGAGGGGGAGGGGTGGAAAGAGAGAACAACTTCAACCACAGATATTTGACTTATGGACCAAAGTATCGATTTGTCATCTTTATTATTATAGCTCAGATTAAATTTATACTTTAGCAATTTTAACTATAATTATTCACCAATGTAAATTGCACGTGAAGACATATTATACAGCACAGAATATATTATGTTATTCAACAAGATATATTAAATTGTTAATATCATTCACTTATTATTATTATTATTATTGTTATTTTGATTATAAAACAACATTGTACTTTGATGCAAGATATAAAACGAGAAATCTAGAACATTCGAAAAGTGCATTTTTTTAAACTCCGTTTGCTTCGGGTCGAAAATTTGATTACAGAAAAAAATGTACATAATTGTATAGTAATTAATAGTTTCCTCACTATGTTCAGAATCTATAAAAGATGAAAACTCTCATAGTTCCCCCAACTCACATGCACTATAAAAACACTATGGTCGAGTGGTCGAAACGCCTGTTTCGGCGCACGAGGTTCCTGGCTCGACCCCCAGGTAGCAAATGAGGTAACGAACGAGATTTTTCTTGCATGTGACGTCTGGTCTCTGGTGCAATCCGGCCATAATTACCAATCCCGTCAATAAAATATATAAATAATAAAACAAAATAGTTAAATTAAAGAAAATGATGACTATTGTATTCAGTTCTCTTTTGAAAAGCGAGAGAGAGAGAGAGAGAAAGAGAGAGAGAGAGAGAGTAGCAATAAGTTAATAGTACCAAAAATAAAGATAAAAGAACTACTAAACATACAAGATTAGGTATAGAATTCATGTTATATACAATAGTTAATAAATAATTAAGACTTAATAACATAACATAATATAAAAACACATATCGTCTGAGATGTTCAAAAAAGGTTAAACAGTTATACATTTCTGACAATTATACTTATTAGTGATTATTAATGTGCATAACTCACTTTTAATGTGATTTTTGGTGATTATTGCTAAATTGCAAAACAAAATTCCAAAACAGTATTATTTACTAACTGCGATCCAAATACTAAAAATATATTAATATTTCAATTATATTATTATTACTTTACTTATATGGTATTATACATTTTATATCTATACCTAGCTTATTAATATTTCTAAATTACCTATATTTCTTTGGACTATATGTATAAATTATAAAAATACTTGATTTTTTTTTTTGGTAAAACATGAATAATCTATTTATTTTTGGTCTATAATTTTATTGTTTAAAATATTTGCTTGGATATTGAAATGTCTTAATTCCGACTTGAACTAAATTCTGGTCATGTTTCTTTATGATTGTATAAAACTGTTATTTTTATTTACAGATTATTACGTCTATTCTGAAATACTTATCGATCGAAGACCGAAAACAAATGAGACTGGTAAATAAAACATGGTACTATGCATCATTACATCCAATACTATTATACGATGAAGAATTTGTTTATAATTATGCACTCCTCGATTCATTTCTTGGTGATCATTCTAAAGATTATTGTATTGATATCGTTAAAACTATAGGAGAACCGGGACTACCAAAAAACTATAAAAAATTTGAACGAGTATTATTAGATTCAAAAAGACCATTATTTAATTTAAAATTGAATTATATGTTTATAAGAAGTGTTCTCTTCGAAAAATTGGGCGATCGCATTGTATCATTAAATTTAATATTGAACTTTTTCTTAGATTCATACTTAGATTCTATTACAAATAATTGTGAAAATCTTCAAACCTTGCAATTACAGAAAATCCGAGAATTTATAATTGATTTTAAACTATCACGCAAACCATTATTGAAAATGCGCAGTTTAAGTATAAATAATTGTTTTCTATCTGATAAAGATTTTAATATACTTGTACAATGTGTACCAAATTTGACGGATATAAGTATTGATTGTGATGATATATACATATTAAAATCATTCAAAGATATTAAAAAGTATTATCCAAATTATCCTAAATACAAAACAGGTGAAATATCAATACGTTTCAATTCCAATGATGTGTTTACTAATGTAAATATTATAAATTTTTTGAACTCAACAAATGGTATAGTAAATTTAAAGCTATCAGAACCTTTTATATTTTCGAAACTACCAAAACACATCAAATTGAAGTCTTTAATATTAAAATCTCGTACATGGACTAGTGATGGAGGAGAGCGGGCTCCAGAACCATTAGAAAATATTGAACCCTGCATTTTCACATTAAACGAACAAACATTATTGGAAACTCTAGAAGTGGATGGAATACCTTGTTGTTTTTTATCGGCTGTATCAAATATGCATAATCTCAAGTACTTAAAATTATTTTATGTCATTAGTACTGATTGTCAAGAAAATGTAGACGTATCTAGATGTTTGAAAAAGTTTATTCACTCATTAAAGAACATGAAATATATTAAAACCTTGCAGTTTAAGAGTGTATGGTATTTGGATCAATGCAAAGAAAAAATAGATAAAATTCCAGATTGCATATTGACGTCACTGACATCATTAGATTGTTCGTTGAAATATAATCTAAACATAATAAAATTTGGTAATCATTTAACAGAGTTAAGTATTCGAGAAGGTTGCTTTTTAACAGGCAATAACTTACGTTTGTTGTTTAAGAATCTGAAAAATTTAATGCATTTATCTATATACCGATGTATTAATTTAGATGATGGTGTTTTATCGAGTTCACCAGTATCTAATATTAAAGGTAAGAAATATAAAAAATATAAATTCAAATATTTTCATTCAACCATTATTCTGTATTTTAGGATTGGTTTCATTAAAGATTAAAGATGCAAACTTGACATATCGATGCTTGCCATATATTGAACTTTCACGTTTAAAATGTTTATACATCAGTTATATATCATTGGGATTGGACAGAAATTCGGTAATAATATCAGTTATCAGTATTATAATTTTTAAATATTGAGTGAGACAGTTAAACAGAACTATATAGGTAGGTAGCTGCCACGAATACGGAATCAAACGTGCAGAATCTACCAGAGCGTGGGCATAACTAACTATTTATGTAAATACAAATAAAAAATAAAAATAACTTAGTATTTTCCATTATATATTTATCAGTAATTTAAAAAAAAAGTAAATATCTATTGAAATTTATAGTACTATACTTAATACATAATAAAACATATTAATAGTTTATGTGTTATTTTGTAAAATTACTATTAAAAAGTATTCAAATTACAAAAAAAATACATAAAAAATATAATTTAATTGCATTACCGATGCATTACTTAAAAGTAATTCCGTTTCAGTAATTTGTAATTTGCATTACGTCACTACCCAACATTTGTACTACTTCATATTATGTTGAATGCAGATATACAAATAACTGACAGATTAAACTCTAAATATTAAATTATATATAAATATGGTTTCAAATTCAAATCTAAATGTATAATTTAAATAAATTTAATGTTATATTTTTTAATAAAATATTATTTAAATGATACCTCTCGTTCTAGACGTTGTAGAATTTTTGAATATTAATCTATTTAATGGAAACGATTTTTTTAAATAAATATTTTTGAAAAACCCGAATACTTATATGCCTACTGTATATGTAAAATAAACATGACTAGTGTTCAGACACAAGTATCTGGCAGATATACTACACATTTCGTTCGGTTTTATCAGTTTATTCGGCGTCTTCATAATGTTATACGTAAATTATAATATTCATATTTCTTTTAACCGGGATAAAAATATTTTAAATTTATAATTATAAATAATATTTCAAAATTGGTCTCATGAAATAAATTTAAAAAATATGATTGAATACGTATAAAAAAACGAAAATTAAATTATTTAAGACTCGTTTTGTATATGTCTCTACGAATATTAGACATCTTATAATATTATCCCCGTTGTGTTCGTCCGTTAGTTCGTGTGTCCATAGAAACTATTTTTATTTTATTTTTTTGTTTTGAATCGGCTATACTCTTCCCTCGGAACCGTCTCTAGGCATAGAGGGCCAATACTCATAATGGCGATCCGAAGGAGGCCGCCATCATTATTGAATAAAACATAATTACATGTTAAGTGGTGGGCTCTATTACCGTAAAGGTCGCCGTTTCAGCATATAACAAAATTTAGCTTAACTATGGAATCACGGAATTCTTATCACGTTCACTATTCATTTTTTATAATTCTCTCCTTCCCTTGTCGTTGTCTTTTCTCCATTTATTTAGTGGCTATAATGCGTTGGATCATGCATGAATTAATTTTGAAGAATTATGGACTGGTTCAGTAGTCTCTTTCTCACATCTTCATCTACTGGAAGTGGATCCAAATGGGGCCCATACAGTAGATCTTCCGCGACCTCTGCTCGACGTGCATATCTGATCATACGCGTTATTTCTCGCCTGTTTTCGTTCCAACGTGAATAAATAAAAATTTCTCGTTCTGTCATGTCTCTGGGCTCTGGACAGTGAACACACTTTGGGACCAGCGTTCTGCTCCTCCTGAAAAGGTATTTCTGAAAACAGCCGTGTCCTGCGAGTTCTCGTGCCAGGCGATAAGAGATTGATATCTGATTTAGGCGTGAATATTACTTGGTCCATGATGCTTTTGTTGTGTTCTTCCACCTGACTGCCAGATTTTTATCGTAGATTCTCTCACAATATTTTTTGCCTCTTTTATGGTTAGCATCTTTGCTAGCATTATTTCACTATTCCTCTTCTCCAGTGCTAGTAGATCTACAGGTGGTGTACCTACCAGCAGGATGGATACCATTTCCGAGAACACTTTATAGCACCTGGTTGCACGTATAGCCATAATTATCCGAGCCTTGTTCAAAGTAGTACGCCTGTTCCTTCTGTTTTTAATCCATTCATCGCCCATATAGAAGCTGCGTAAAATAGTTTGCTGTGAACTATGGCTAAAGATAGCAGGACTTGATTCCGATGGTATGAGATCCTTATAGTAGGTACATAATTAAGATTTGTATCATTTGTTGAATTGGTTAAGGGACAGCAACACCTGTAATTTTTAAGGTTTTCTGTAAAGGCAATTTTTAAAAAAAATATTAGGTAAAATAATAATCTAACAGTTTAGAAATATTTAATATTTAAAAAATATAAAGAAATATTTAAAATTAATCTAAAAATAGCCCCGTATCCGTACCACTTTTTATTGTTGTGTAATCATGAAATTTCCACTAAAAGACCAATAAGCGTATTGAAAATGTGGAACTTTAGAAAGTCGAGTTTAAAATCTGTAAACAGATTTAAATGTGTCTTCTAGGGATCGATCGACGTATTTTTCTTTATTATTACACATTGAAATATAATCAATGTTTAAAAAAAGCCGGTCAGTAGGTTGTGGAAGCACTTCGCTCGTCGGGTGTCAGTATTGGTGGATGCACTTCGCTACTGGGCAGGGTACTTTTGGTGGATGTATTGAATTTGAAAGCAATGATAAAT